>LBNU01023557.1:0-34895 GCA_014162995.1 Artemisia annua
CAAATTGCACTTTTCTCTAGAACCTTACCCTTAATATATATATATATATATATATATTATATATATATAATTATATATATAACTTGAAATAACCCAATTATAATTGCGATGCACAAAGCATGATATTTATATCTGATACGCGTGGATTGCAACACGCACTACGTTTTACCTCTCGAGGGATCTCGAGAAGCTGCAATCCCCACCAGGCAGTGTACCTGACCGATGTTAGTATAGTGTAGTGGCAAGTACCGGGGGATTGATCGTTCTCTCGCAGGAAATAGTTTTCGTTAGGCTAAAGGCTACTCTAATCTAGGTCTAAGGGTGGAGGAAGATTCTTTTTGTATTTTATATTTTATGAAAGCAGTAAAATCTCTGGTTTTTGGAGGATAGGGGCGGAATTAGTTGCTAGTCAACTAACCAAGTGTTATCTTTCTAAGCTACTTATTTTTTGTATTTTTGGTTTTGGAGAAAATCAGTGGTGGAGAATAGTGTTTACTTAGATTTCATTACTCCCTAACTATCTTTTACCATGTAATTAGTATGTTGAGTTTGCGTGGATGACGGGTGTATTCCTAACAAGTCGTAGGGAGTGCGTTTCATTCCCTAACTCTATAAGTTCCTACCTCACTCTATGACGATACGTCAAGCATCCTATCATTGAGCTCACCGATAGCAACCTATGCATGAAATACTACCTTAAATCGATAACCAATACGATTCACGTTTCTAAAAGACGTCAAGCTTGTTACCGTATATGAGATTAGCCGCGTTTCTCTAGTCTAACGTAGGATGAAACATTCACCAAATACAATCACAACATACACATCACATGATAATCAATAGTTAGGTTTCATTAGATCTAAGCAAACACAAAGTAAATTAGCCTAGCATGTTAAAAGAAAGACACAGTACAAGCATAAATCACACAACACATAACAATATTGTATGAATAAAGACTGTATCTCTGCGAAGTTACAACGACATACAAGTTCTAGGAGGGTGTAGGATACCTGCTCAGATGGTCGGGTCTCGCCGTAGGCGAACAGCGAGGTAGCGGTTAACCCCTAGAATGGGGGCGGGCGCCGGGGCGCAACGACGAGAACGCAAAAAAAGGAAGTGTTCTCCACTGCCAAGCAATTGACTAGGAAGGCGGCTGGTCGCACAATAGGGTGTGCTATGCCAAGAGTATGAGAAGTACAGAAAAATGTTTGTTAGAAAAGTGAGAAAAAAAGTTATAGGGTAAATTATGAAAATACTTAAAAGTTCAGGGTAAAAAAAGAAAAAAACACAAAAAAAGATGGAACGATCTTTTTCAATACTGATACAAACACACTGTATTCAAACACACACAATGATTCAAACACACACACTCACCGTCACTACCACCACCGTCACTGTCGTCACCGTCACACCACCACCGTCGCCGTCACCGTCACCACCACCACCGTCGCAGCCGTCACCGTCACACCACCACCGTCACAGCCGTCACCGTCACACCAACACCTGTCGAAAACCACCATTAAAACCGATAAAAAAAACCCCAAATTCCGATCTAAATCCAATGATTATGTGATTCACTCGCAATAGACTATCAGAAAGATGAAGAAAAAGCAATTTCTGAATTAGTCGCAACTGACCTAATTTTGTAGATTCGTCTTTATTAAACATTTTATATTTATGTATAATTTTCAATCTCAGCAACTCGAATAAAGTCCACGAACAAAGAAAAAGAGCAATGAAATTAAACTTGAGAAATCGAACAATAGTAAGTCCATAGTTATTAATTGTTCAATATTTATGTTATTTTGTGCATCATTGGGTAAATTATATCATAATTATTATTTTTGTGAATAAGTGTAAAAATTAGGGCATATGTGTAGATAAATTTTGTTTATTAAAATTGCACACAACGTGTTTGATAAAATGTCTGAATAAGATTTTATAACTGCGATGCACTAATTTACACCATACATGTTTCAATATTGAATGATGTGACGTCTTGGGGCATCTGTGTGTATGTTTGCAGCATCAGATTACACGTTAGGGCACCAGATTGTATTAGTGCATCTGTGTTTGTGGTTGTTGCATCAAGTTGAATGTTTGTATATTTAGTGCATCATTGAACATATTAGGGCATCAGTGAGTATGATTAGTGCATCGTTAGACATATTAAGGCATCTGTGTGTTTAGTGTATCCATTTGTATGTTTAGTGCATCGTTGGTTATGGTAGGGTATCCATTTGTATGTTTAGTGCATCGTTGAAAGTACTTGGGCATCTATTTATATGTTTAGTGCGTCGATGAACATATTAGGGCATCAGTGAGTATGATTAGTGCATCAGTGTTAGTGGTTGCCGCATCAGGTTAAATGTTTATACGTTTGGTGCATCGCTAAACATATTAGAGCATCAGTGAGTATGTACTTTTGGGGCAGATGCTTTATTATATTTTAATAACAGGAACAACAGGATCAGGACAACAGACATTGAGTAGGTACATATCTTATCCTTTTGCTCTATAAATGCTATGTTTTCAAATTTCATTTTTTATGCGAATTACTTCATCATTGAAACAAACAAGTCGATATGAAGTTCCACCTGTAGCTTTTAGATTATGCCTACTCATTTTTGACGTCACCATCTCTTCAGTTTTGCTAAGCTGTAATATTATAGATACCGAGTTTAATAGAGAAATTTATGGCTTATACATTCAAGTTGCGGGATCATATGGACTTCCTCCAACACCAGCAAGGCGTGCCTTTTTCATTGTATACCAGAGTGTGGTTCCTTACATTGTTGAAAGTCAAGTTCAATTCTTTTTTACTAATATCTTTTGTCTAGAAATGTGATATCGCTAAAATGTTATGTTAAACGGCTACAAGTATTCAAATTTTTGTAGCTATGAACTCTATCAACCATGCTCGAGAATTGCTTCCTATGGTATTGCATTGTCTGAGTCACTGTCTGATGAATTAGAACCTTCTGGAAGCAGCCAAGATCAGTATCTACTATCCAAACCTCTTCTTCTTCACTAATAGTTTCTACTTCACCTTTCTCAAGATTGAAATCAAGAATTAGCGGGCTTTGGTTAAACTTAGTTTAGAGATGGCTTGCAATATGTCATTTTCCATTTATTCTAATCTTATAGCAAGTCCCACTTTCTTCGTATAATGATATGCACTCAAAATGTAGATGTGAGTTTTGTGCAGTTAGTGGTTAAGTATTTTTGTTGTTTAACGCAGGTGCTTCCTTTAGCTCGTGAGTAGTCTTTAACAGTGGGCATTGGTGGAATCACGTCAAGACTGCCAAAGAGTAAGATCTTATTGCATCTGTGTTATACATTAGTGCATCAACATTATAGATTACAATTGTTTAATACTGCATAAGGATTATTCAGCGATGTAGTAAAAATTGGGGTTGTTTGGCAATATAATAATTTCTATATATTTTTAGTGCATCTGTATTAGAAAAATAAGGCATCTGTATGGAATATTGCATGACGATTATTTAGTGGTGTTTGGCAACATACTAATTTGTATACATTTTAGGGCATATGTATTAAAAAAAATAAGGCATTTGTATAGAATGTTACATAATGATTGTTCAACTAATTCAGGTTCTATTTAGCAATACACATTTGACATGTCCCTATCTGCAACTTCATGGAATGGATGACTTTAGTGACGAAGATGATTTTTTCAGATGAGAATATGACATTTGTTCTTGGTTGAATGTTGATGATGATTTGTTACAAGATGAAGACTTTATAGGCATCGAAAGGTAAACACTTTGAGAGGCTTCTCTGAATGTTTCAGATTTTGAAAGAATTTGAAGATAATCATTGCTTAGCTTGTAAAAAATTACTTTCCAGTTTTTGTTTAGCTTACTTTATCTTAGGAGAATACAATCTTAGGAGACATTGTATTCTGATTGTAGCATCATTCATAAATGCAAAATGCATCTATTGTATTCTGATTGGCAAGTTAATTTTATAATAAGATTAATTCGTTCATAACATGATCACTAGTTCTTTGTATGTTTATTGCTATTTTTGTTAAACTATATTTGTAGCTTGATATTTTTTACTCCCAATCGCACAAGAAATATTTTAATATACAGCTTTAGTCCTTCCTCTCCGTTACATTCAGTATATGCATTTGTTTATCATTTACATTAATGGATGTGTTCATTCTCATATATTACTTTAGTGCATCTATTTGAGGCACTTTAGTGCATCTGTATGAGGAACTTTAGTGCATCCGTTTAGCATCCACTCCAGACTCTGTCAAACATACAAGTACAAGATCAGTAAACTATATGCATTTGTAGAAAACATCCATAAAATATGGCAATTACACACAATAGGGAAACATGACAAGATATGACGAAACTTTACTTTGATGAACTTT
The DNA here is from genome assembly GCA_014162995.1 of Artemisia annua. Taxonomy (NCBI): domain Eukaryota; kingdom Viridiplantae; phylum Streptophyta; class Magnoliopsida; order Asterales; family Asteraceae; genus Artemisia; species Artemisia annua. Next base: position 4,409 of record LBNU01023557.1, read on the forward strand.
AGTGCATCTGTTTGAGTCACTTTAGTGCATCCGTTTGGTCAAGTGAATGAATTTCAGACATCATCAAACGAAGCTCTACCTGATGTGTCCTGATTTGACTTCTGATACTCAGACATCAAATGTGCAGTTTAGTACTCGAACGAGCATTTAAAATATTTGCTAATCATTAAAAAAAGAAAATAAGGTACAACGCAACTACCATAGTCCTTCCGGTGCTTTGCCGTACAAGTGATGTAGATCTTCCATGGTAATTTGTCACTTGAAGAAGATTGGTGGAGATACTATTCACTTCCTCACTCAACTCTGATATTGAATTCTCTATAGCTGGGGCAACAACTTTCAGTTGATTAACTAGCACTTGCACAAGAACAAGTGTGAATAGGAAGCCTGTTTCAACTAATTCAAGATCTGATTTAAATCAATTGCTGAAAAAAGGTCAAATTTGTCAAAGAATGCTATTCCATATCATGTGTCCTGATTTGACTTCTAATACTCAGACAAACAGCTTTCCACTTGAAATTTGAAAATAATTAAAGTTGATATAGGACACTACGTAAGAAGGATCGAAAAAGCTAGGTTTGAATTTTTCAAATACAGAGATCAGTTATCATGAAAAGCAATGACGATCATAAACAAGCATGTATACTAGCTAACTATACGGACCTTCACCATCATTATCTTTTGCCTATAATATTAAATGTTACAGGGATTATATGCATCACAAAACATGATACATTACTTATTTATAATCAGAGTTTCCACCAGGTGCTGGAGGTGTACAAATAGTAAACCTCAATATGAAAGAAATTTATAATCTTAAGTATAAAAAGGGGAGATATAGTCAATGCTAACAAATTCTAACCACAATTCATTGTTTTGGTTGTGATCAACAGTTTATGCCACCAACCCAACAAATTTTATAGTCGTAAAATCTACCTTAAATGAGTTCTCGGGTCTCCTTGGTCAAAGTGTTTCCTATGATATTCTCGAGTTTCCACCTGGATCTCGTAACATGTTTCATATCAACCCTCGTGCTAGTGAGCTTCTATTTGTGACCCGTGGTTCATTACAAGTTGGATTTGTTGACAGAAAAAATGCACTTTACAAATCAGACACTTTAGACTGGTGATATCTTCGTGTTACCTAAAGGACTTGTTCATTTTCAGTCTAACTCTAATACTACAGAACCCGCTTTAGCTGTACAAGCTTTTGGGAGCGCGAGTGCAGGGACTCAGTCTATTGCAAATAGTGTGTTTTAATACAGTGAATTCTGAAAATTTTACATCCAATTATAAACGTCATACAACAAAACTTACCTTTGGATGTTACAAAATTGGTAACTTCTTGCTATTGTTAGTATATAATAGCTAAAACCTGTAACCTAACGTCGTGGCACATGGTATGTTGACATGGTGATACATTCACTAGCAACAAACCTGATGTTGATACAATTGTCTTAGCGAGTGTTTTCATCCAAATCTAAAATCCTCTTGTCTAAATTAATTAGGGCATCACAACGTAACTAAAATCTATTCAGAAGAATTAGGGTATCATTGTGTAAAATTAGTGCATCGCAGTTATAAGATCCCATTTAGACATTTTATCAAACACATGATGTGCAGTTTTTTGTAAACATGTTTTTCATGTATTTATTTCTCAATTTCGTTTCAAAATAACTATTCTATACACTGAATCATGTCAATAAACTCTGAAAATCGTTACATCTATAAACAAAGATGATGATTAACGTATCAAATTTCATAAAAACAAATACCTAACTCAATATGAACAATTCGTACTGATAAAACAACAACAATCACATATATAAGCTTCATAATTAGCAAAAATAACAAAGCTATTATCGAATTCAGTTACATACCTTAATTTGATCTTCGATTTGATAAATTATCATGAAATGATATTGAATCTGACAACATGATATTGAATCTGATAACACGAAATCAGTTACATACCTTATTGAATCTGATAACACGATATGACTTCGTGATGAGATGATTTCGTGAATCTTCGTGGTAGTGATTTCGTGAATCTGGTACTGAGAGAAAAAAGTCCAGGTGATGGAATCAGAGAAAGAGGAAAAAGGAAAAATGAAAAAAATAGGCATTATATATGAAAAGTGCGAATTTACAAAACTTTCCCTTAAAGAATGAAGAAAAATTGATAGGTCCTGTAGTTTGGTGTGAAAAAAGGAGGGGAAGGAGGGGCTGAGTTTGAACACTTTTTCTCACTTTTCTTACCCAAAGTGACTTCATGATCCACCTCTATATACTATATAATATATAGTATATATTAGTATATATATAAATATATATAAGTATATACATATATATATATATATAATAAATTATATAAAAATCTAATATAATAATATATATTATATATATATATACGGATATATTATAATATATATAGAAGAAGAGAGAGAGAGGTGGGATCATGAAAAAAGTCCACTTTGGTAGAAAAGTGGGAAAAGTGTACAAATCACCCCCTCCCCTTCCCCCTCCTTTTCTTCCTGCTAACTACAGGGGCCAGTTTGACACTTTCTTAATTTTTCAAGGGTTTTTTTCGTAAATACACCCCCTTTCTTCATTATCATATATAATGCCTATTTGTTCTCATTTTTTTTCTAATCTTTTTTCTTCTTTCTCTCAGTCTCACAACCGTTCACCATTCCCCATCATTCCCCACCACCATTATCATCCACCGACTTTCACAACTGTTCCCCGTCACTCACCACCATTCCCCACTGTTCCCCATCGCTCACCATCGTTCCCCACCGTTCCCCACCGTTCACCACCATTCCCCACTGTTCACCATCGTTCCCACCATTTCGTACCCAAAATGTAATCAGATTCATCATTCAAGTTGGAAAGTAAGGTTTTTTTACTTTCACCGTCGATTAATATGATCATATTAATCTTCGTTTGCCTATATATGAACTTGATTGATCGTATTCTGAATAATTTATTGTTTTTTTGTTATTGTTTGTCTAAATATGTTATATTTTGGAGCTTACTTCTGAATCTGGAAAAAAAAAGTTGTGGAAAAATATATATATAAATCATGTTTAGGAAGGCATCACAGAAGGTGTTTGATAAAATGTCTCAACTAAATTTTATAGTTGGGATGCACTAATAGTTTCCAATACATGGTTTCAGCAGTAGTTTTGGTGTTGAAATAGCATTTATAAATGTTAGGATTATGGTTAGGATTAGGATGATTGAAATTGTATCGAAAGTCGTTGTCACATTGGAGGCACGGTACCTGTTATGGTTTTGTATAGATTTCTTTAGACATTTACACATCCATTTACATCTGTTGATTGGAACATATTTATATGAGAATGGCTTCAATAGCTTATGTTATTTACATTACGTTTGAAAAAATCACTTTGCCATTAGTATTTTTTTTCTCACCATAAATGGAATAGGCTAGCCTTTCCATGGGACTTGGAGCATTTTTGGCTGGTTTGCTACTTGTAGAAACTGAATTCTCATTGCAAGTTGAATTAGATATGGCTCCATGTTGTGGCCTTTTATTGGGTCTCTTCTTTTTGACGGTATGCCTTATTAAATAGGTTGTCTTAAACTAGCCCCTGAAATTTAGAAACTATAAGAAAATTGACCGTCATATGCCAAAGAATCAAAAACCTTTAATATGACTTTGGGAATCTTTGACGACACCGATTGTTTTTCAGGTTGGAATGTCAATCGATCCAAAAGTTCTTGTTTCTAACTTTCCTAGGTTCATTACTGATTGTTGGGAAGACCATACTTATGGATGGACTTTGTAGCCTTTTTGGTGTATCATTGATACCTGCAATCAGAGTTGGATTTTTGCTTGCGCCTGGGGGAGATTATTGTTTCAAATTTTACTGTTATTATTACCTGTAGAGAGTGAGGTAATATAGCACTTATCTTTGTTCAGATATTTTTTTTTACCAAACGAGGTCTTTTTTTTCGCATGTGTAGATTAATCATTAATGCTCTTATGACGTGTTCTTGACACCTATATGGATCAATTCATTTGCACATGGCTTATAGCTTGTAGGATCATATCATTATATATTATACAGATGATAAGATCAATTCATTTGCACATGGCTTATAGCTTGTGGCCTATTTTCATCCAGATGATTTGTAGGATCATATCTTTATATATTAGAACGTGTCACCAAGTTAGATACCTATGTGATGCACTAATTGTTAACTAACTTGTGCCCTGAATTTGATTGTGTGGTGCCTTAATTTATACAATGTGATGCACTTATATTTGATCCTGGATAAGTAGTTGTAGTTTATTGTGTTGCCTTTAGAAACGAGTCTAATACTCCTTATTACAGGTCCTTTTCAAAAAGACTCTTGACTGGAACAGATACATCCATTTTAGACATTTACGTTGTTCAATCGAAGTACCTTGTATCTTCATGGAATTGGTATACAATGTTCATACTTAATAGTCTTATTAGTAGCTTCTTTTTGCAGAATATAAATGGCTAGTAATGGGATGATTTTACTTCTTATTGGCCATCAACAAAAAGAAAACGAATACTGTCTTCCTGTTCATCTTCATGGAAAAAGGTCCTAAGTGTCGCGTTGGTGAAAGCAAAGGATATCTTGTTTAAACTGTTATATACAAGGAAGTGTGGAAATTGCAATCTTAACATTATGTAAGAGATGCCATGTTACATTGGTAGTTTTTGCTCGACTGAAGTTGTCAAATGCTAAATTTGATATGCTTATTGTAAATACAAGAATGTTGTGTCATGTAATCTTTAGATTTTAGATAACTAGTCTGAAACAACCCTGGTAAATTGAACCTTTTTTGTACCATATAATATTGACATGTTTAATTGGATCATTTAATAAAAACCTATTGCGTGCTAGTAGCTCCTTAAATCATTACTATTATTACCTTTATTGTTTCCTAACTAATGTATACACCAGCATAAGCAAGCAACATTAGTTCACATGATTAAGAATAAATAATACAGTCGTTACTAGTAGATGTATGTGTTTATAAAGAAATACCTGGGTGAATGGTGATTGTGAAGGATCGCGAAAATGAAAGAAAAGAAAACCCTATACACTCGGAACTGAACTGTCTGAAAGCTATTTAACTATCACCTACCTTATTTTGTCTTTTCTTTTCCATTTTTGTAGATAACACTTTCAAGTTTTTTTAAATAACAAAAGAGAGAAAAGAACAATTCTTATCTTTTCTGAACAAAAAGCATGGCAATGAAATGGAGATCAATAAATATACAAGTCACACATTTCAAATTAATATAAGAGTTTGAGATGAAATGCCAAAATGAAACATTCCCACATAGCAGGCAATAAAGAAACGCAATAGTTTATACTTTATACTTCTACGTATTTCTTTGAAATATTTGTTGCTATCTTTCATTTCATTTCTTTGAATTATAAACAGAGAACAGATAAAAGTTGCTTTATTGCCTCAGTTTACTCAATAATCAGAAACTAAAACTATTTTATCGTGTGTCGTTATCAGAATAGTTTGCGTCCACTCTTATACTGCAAATCTTATATATAGATTTACAAGAACACATAAGAATGTACGTATCAGCAACCATGAACAGATACACATTTTGGATCTGGATCATAGTGTTCGTTGCTGGGTTAATTTACTCGTCATCCGGATACTCATCCAGAAACTGCATTATAATCTCTCGTTCGCTGGTTGTGAGGTCAAAGTCATCAGTGCCCAACTTCGTCCAAAAAGTAGCACTTGCACTCTCTGGGTCTTCATCGACTACCTGTAGCAGTGAAAAAATGCGCTAGTAACAAACCAATGTGTAATTTTCCCCTTTATACTACAACTAATATCTACCTTTTTGATGCACTAATCATTCTCATAGATGCCATAGTATCTACCTTTTCGATGCACTAAACATACACATAGATGCCCTAATATCTACCATTTTCATCCATTTTCAACCCGTTTTCTTATGAGTGATCGACTTGGGTTGATAAGAAAATATGGCTACAATTATCATTAAAGGGTCAACTTGGGTCGAATGGGTCGCTAGATCTTAAAGTGTTTAAACACGCTCATTATTTTTTATTATACATAATCCAACAAGTGCGCAAACAAAAGTTTGCGGATCATCCTGACCCATAAAAAAACTACTATATTTGAAACCTCTATTCACACATCAGCAAAACATAAACAGCATACCATCTTCAATTAACAAAATTGTTACACATTTTTTTATTAAACCGAAGATAATTTGATCTTCAAATGGAAATCTATCTTACCGAAATTAACAGTTATAGCGAAGTACTTGGTAGTCTCTACTACATACTTAGATAGAGGTAATGAGCCTGTCTTGAAACTCAGAACTGATCCTGCACCCTTAGCCTGCAAAAGGTAGACCATCGTTGTTATCATTATCTGTTCTATTCTTATACACATCTAGAATGTTTTTTATAAAAAGGATATTGTGGGCCTTCCTCGTCGTCCATGTTCTCAGGTTCTGAAGCATGTTCATTAACATTTCAACCTGGTTCTGCAACAATGCATTCCGCACGCTTGCTTCGTTCATTCAATAGCTCAAACGGATGCACTAAAGTGCCTCAAACGGATGCACTAGATTACTTCAAACGGATGCACTAATGTACCTCCCGATATGCCATTCTTTATAGAATGAACAGGACTCGCGTGAGTAACCATAATATATGTCAAACTACATATCATTAATAAAGCCACGAACTTTCCTCCACTACTTGATTGACAACTGCAGTAACTACAATACCGACTTCAATGAGATAAAGTAGGCTAAGGTCATGCAAAATTACTATTTAGAATTGTATGACAGCCATGAGCCCATAAACTATTGATACACTTGCCCACACAAAAATCTATATCATCATTTTTTGCAACTTTTATACATATAAAATTAAATGATGCTTTTGAAGGAAAAGAAACCTCAAAACATGACCAATCACTGTCGTAACTTTGTATTGTACCCGATATCCTAAAAATGCCCCGTCAAACTCATGAACCACAATACTTATTCTTTGTGATGACATCTGCAAAATCAGTGGAATAACTCCTAGAAAAATTTAAACCGCACTGAAAGCTAAGAAAAATGTTCAGGAAGCATAAGCAAGCTAACCTACTAGATGATACAAACGGATGCACTAAAGTACCTCAAACGGATGCACTAAAGTGCCTCAAACGGATGCACTAAAGTGTTTCCCGATATGCCATTCTTTATAGAATGAACATAACAGCAGACTACAAGAAAGATGCACGCGATCCATCCCCATATCGGATTGGAAATCCAAGTATACTAGATGCCTACTCCAATTTCACAGTCATTATTATAGTCTTTTTCATATGTAAATTTAGACAAAATGATTTAAACTCATAATTCAATATAGGTTTGTTTTTCAACTTACCTTTACGATAGAGGGATCAAGATCAAAGGCCACAAACGGCCATCCAGCTTCACCATTTATCCCCGTGGCCAATGGAGTGGACAAGAAATTGGGAATAACCTGCATTTTAAAAGAAATAAAAAGTCCGCCCAACTTATGCATCATTTAATTATCAAAATACAAGGAACTTATGTATCTGAATCATTTGTCCGAACCCAAGAATAACAACTGGTTCGCTAGCATCAAAATTCACCACTTCAGTAGGTTTCTACAACCATGTTTGGAAAGTCACTTAATAAACACATAGACAAGCTTGGTCAGTTACCAGAGTAAACAATCCTCGGTACCCAATAGACAATGGGCAGGTAAAATAATTGGTCAAAACAGGTTCAAGATGGATAAAACTTTTTTGTCTATTTTTAAAAGGCTGAATATATAAATTGTGCCTTAATCATGTTACAAGAAAACAATATCATTACAATAAGATATAAGAGGTTGTATTCATTAGAAATAGACTAGAGGAAATGTCCAACCCATTCACGTTTTAATTAAATTTTATGAGTTCACATATNAAAAAAAAAAAAAAAAAAAACAAAAAAAAACAAAAACAAAAAATCAGCCCATTCATAATTTACTACATATTCGACATTATAGGATATAATGAAACCAAGCTGCTTACTTCTTCTTCAACATCTTCACCACTAAAATCAGCAGCCTTTCGTCAAACGGATACTATGATACAAATGGATGCACTAAAGTACCTCAAACGGATGCACTAAACCCCCTATGAAAAGTTAAACAAGGATCATCATTCTATTAAACTCTGGACGTTACATATTAGTACTTTAATCATCAGATTCGATAGTTCTTTATACCACTTACCTTAAAAATATAAAAGGATCACCAACAACCAACTTTTTTGCACTAACAAAGACACTCCGTCCAGTCGTAAGCAAGTGATGTTGAGGTTGTCCTGGAATGTATATTCAAATCGGTCAGAGTCCAACCATATATGCCCGAAACTGCTTGTGAATTTCAACATCAAGCACAACTATACTAAGAATAATGGTTGTTTTCCAAAAACCCTACTTACTATAACCACTGACCAATTATACAACACTATTTGCTAACCACTGCAACTATGTTAACCTATTTGAGTTTCAAACGGATGCACTAAATTATTCCATACAGATGCCTTATTATTTCAATACAGTATTCCATACAGATTCACTAAAGTACGTCAAACAAATGCCTTATTATTTCAATACAATACTCCATACAGATGCACTAAAGTACGTCAAACGGATGCACTAAATTATTCCATACATATGCCTTATTATTTCAATACCATATTCCATACATATGCCTTATTGTTTTAATACATATGCATTAAACAAAGAAATTGATGCCCTAACACATTATTAAAACAGATGCATTAAACAAAACAAACAAACTGATGCTCTATTCATGCTATGTTTCATTATACCGTTATGCACTATTCAAATAATCAAACAAACATATGATTTAAATAATTTCAGTATGCTATTATTTAACAAAAAAATACTCTTTTTATGATACTTTTATGCACTAATCAAACATACAAAAGCTCAAACAGATTTCAGGGTTCGACATACTAATCATATTGCCTAATTATACTCAATTGGATGTTGTAATGCATCACAGTATGCACTAATATCAATCAGTGATTCCCTAAGATGTCATATCCTCAATAATAAACACATATGCTGTAAATAAGTGCATCATATTTATAAAATCTTACTCAGACATTTTATCAAACACCTAGTGTGCAAATTTAATAAACACAATTTGATATAAATAACTAAACTTTAAAATAAATAAAGTTATATAAATTAAATAATTAAAAATGTTATATATAATTAACTAACATGAAGAAGATCATCGATGACGTTGTTTGTGATTGAATCGCATTAGACCGGCGTCGGTGTGATGGTGGCGGAGTGAAAATTGATGCGGTGGTTGCATGACGGAAGATGGTGGCGATGGAGATGATGGTGGCGACGGAAGACGTGGTGGTGGTGACGGTGAGTGTGTGTGTTTGGAAGGTGAGTGTCTGCTTGAGTTGTGAGAGAGTCGATTCCTTTCTTTTATTTTGTTTTTTTTTCATTTTCTACCCTGGACTTTCAACTGTGTTCATAATTTACCCTGTAACGTTTTTTTCTCACTTTTCTAACGAATTGCACTTTTCTCTAGAACCTTACCCTCTATATATATATATATATATATATATATATATATATATGGGCGCGTTATATGCAGTACCATTCTTAAATACAGTACTTTACAGTACCATTTAGACCAATAATAATTTAGTATCATTAAAGCTTTTTAATTAATTCAAAAGGGTAAAATAGTCAAACACACTTTTTTTTTTTTTAATTCTAGGCCTCCTTAATTTTCGGACTTTTTTATTTCTCAGCATACGTTTTTCAAAAAAAATAGGTGCATATGTGTTTTATTTTTTTTTTTCTCTCTTTATTTATCTTGTAAAGTTACATATGTTTTTTCCCCTAAAATTGTTTAAAAATCAAAGTTATTTTGCTTAAAATGGTAATTGCACATACGTTTCTAGTGTATGTTCTCTAATCTTCAAAATTTATAACAAAAAACATAAACATATACATCTAACCTCCAAATTTATAACAAACCAAAAACATAAATAGTATACACAAAATTTGATATCAAATGGAATACAATTAAAATACAAATGTATATTGTTAAATATAGATGTGCACGTTATTCAAAAAACATGTGTGCACTCTTCAAAGAACATATGTGCACGCTTCACTTTCTCATCAAATTCATTAGAACATATGAGTACTATTCCAAAAAAATATGTGCACACTTCACTTTCTCATCAATTCATTATATTGCGGTCCCAGTTAGCCCCATGCGTATAATGGCCCTTCTTTCAAAGATGAGTACTCATTCACCTATTTCATAACCACCAATATCCATTAGGTAAACAATATGTTAAATGCAAACCATATACATTTGTTTATTCCTACACAGTTCATAATTTCATATATTAAAAACAAAAAGTAACCAATAATTTGTAGCTTATCTCATTTTCTAAACTCTCCTAATGTCAAATGTGCTAAAAAGTCACTTGCTAGTTTCTAACTATGACTTTGACTTTTAAAAGTCCACAAAACACATATGTTCCATATGCTTGAAAATGATACTATAATCCAAAGGGCCTTTTGGATGAAAATGATACTATAATAACTAAGAAATATCAATTAAATAACTTACTACATAATTTAAAGAATATTTTAGTTAAGCCTTTCAATAATCATCTTAATTGATAAACACATATGCACGTCATAAGTGTATACAACTTTTCAAAAAAGAAATAAATGGCATCAACTTTTTGTTGTAAAAGACCAACATTAAATTAATTAGATTGAACGTATTATATATAACATCTACGAAAACATGAAAGATAATAAATAAAAGTTCTGTCTAAACCATAATTCCACCAATCAAAACTTTAATCTAAACCCAAAACATATATGTTCACAACCATAAACATATATGTTCTAAACAATAATTCCATGAATCAAAACCTTTTAATCTAAACCCAAAATCTTTCATGAATCAAACTCACTATAAAATTTAACATTAATACAAACTCACTATCAAACTCACGTAAAAGATAATTATAACTATTATTTTTCTTAATAAAATTAACAAACCTGCTTTTTTAATGTATGATCCAGATTCACCACGACAGAAGGCGCCACCAATTCGGAAAGACAAACAACAAACCGGCGGCCATCTCGGCTTGACCCTCCACCAACAACTATGACCAAATCTAACGGCCACAATCCGGCGACCACAAACCGACTTAGTGTATTTAATTAACAAAAAAATATTAAATCTTTTTCTTTTGCAACATGGATCTGGCATATTTAATTAACAATAATATTTTCAATGATTTTGTATTTAAAAAAACTATAAAATAAAAAATAAGTGTGATGAATTATAAAAAAAATCAAAAAGAAAATTCGTACCATGATCAAAATCGAACTCAATTCAACAATGAATCGTGATTGAGATCTATTAAAGATAAATACGAGAATGGTAGTGTATCGTGATTGAGATTCAAACTTTAGTTTCTCAATTAGACCTTTTCTTCAGATCTATAACGACAGGGGAAATAAAAAATTAAATGATGATGGTTTTTTTGATTTGATTTTCGGAAGGCAATAAACAAATTAGAGAGGTGATGTTTGATGAAAGTGGTTGGTCAAAGTGAGTGAGAAATTTATGGTGGACACTTTCTTTATGGAATGATAGATCTCAAATTACAATACGTGTTTAAATAAAATTAATGTGTAATACCTATATAATTTAAATTTTTCTATAATTAATTACATTTAATACAATCTTAAAATGCAAGCGTATTTTTTTCTCCATCAAGTCTGATGGAAGATTTCTTCCCGAATCAAATTTGATACCTTCGCTTTTTTTTTTTTTTTTGTTCTTTCATCCCTTTATGAGTAGTCTTTTTGTTTAATTTTATATTATATAAATTCAACCATTGTTTTTGTTATCACGTTAGTTTTAGCAATGAGTAGTCTTTTCTTGATTTTAGTGATTCAATAAAAGTGCTTTTTGATTCAACTGTTTGGATATTTTTTATTTGATTATGCCAAGGTGTAAGAATCGTCATTCAAGAACAATTATGATAATATTGATACAAGTATCATGATATGACTCACAGATAACTTTTTTATGAATTCGTTCGTATATTTATTTGTGATTCACTTTTTTATTTCTTGTGATTCACAAAATTTTTATATTTATTCATGATTCACTTTTTTATTTCTTGTGATTCACAAAATTTGACGTATAAGATGTGAAAATTGTTGTTGGATTTTACGATCTTCATTCATTTGTATATTAGTGATTTACTATCTAATGATTTAACGATTCACCATTTTCACATATGATTCAAAATTAAGAGATTAACATAATTTATTAATGATTCACTACCCGATCATTTAACGATTCACTATCACAATTCGTTAATGATTTAATATTCAATGATTCATCAATTAGACGATTCAAATTTATATAAGATACCAATGAAAAAATATAATAATATGGTTTTCTCAATTGTACTCGTGAATCTATTTTTGATTCATTATAAATCTTGATTTTGCTACAAAGTTATTTTATAAATAAACAAACATGCATAAAAAAATAAAGATTCATTAAAAAAAAAGTAAAAACACATGACGTGAGTATACTCTAATAGAAAACAACCATTCGAATGGGATTTCAGTTTCAAATTATAGAGAGAAAAAATAGGGGAGTCTTTAATATTAAATTCAAATTTTGCTTGGTCTATTTACTTGTTTACCCTTATAATTATTTTAAATGTCTTATTTAAATGATTGAAATTTAATATAATTTGATGGCCAAGATCTCTTCTCAATCTCAAAACCTTCTCAACGGAACCAAATCCTATATATATATGTATATGTGTGTATATATATATATATATATAGGGGGCCATTCATGTGAGAAATCTAATTTTTGTGAGAACGCGAGAAGAGATCCTAGCCTTTCATTTAATTCCCTCCTTTTCTAGATCTAATGGCTAAGATTAATTTACAATTTGCACNGTTGTGTATTTTTTATTTGGATTTTTTGAAATTTTTAGGTTTAAATTTTTTTTTATAACAACAAAAAAAAAAATTGGGTAAACGTTAATTTTTTACCAAAAAGTGACAAAAAAAAAAAAAAAAAAATTAATTCAATTGAAACAAAGCGTGGGCTTGCAAACCGTTTATTTGGCTTTGCCAAAAAACATTTGCAAAAACAAAAAAAAACGGGTAAAAAAAAAAAAAAAAAAAAAAAAAAAAAAGGCTTTTTTAAAAAAATTTTCACACCGTTTATTTTTTAAAAACCACAAAAAAGTTTTTGGGCAAAAAAAAAAAAAAAGGTTTTAGTTAAAAGTTTAATTTTACTCAAAAAAAGATTTAGGCCAAAAAAAAAAAAATTAAAACAAAAAAAAAAAAAAAAAGGGTTTTTCCCCATTAACACTAAAATTTTTGATTGTAAAAAAAAAAACGGTTCAAAGTTACAAGATTACATCTTTTTAGAAAAGAAATTCATTAATTTCCCCCATTTAAAAACCTTATAAATTTTAAAAAACCCTTCAAAAGCTTTTTTGTTGTTTTTAATTGAAAGAAAAAAAAAAAAAAAAAAGGATTTTTTCCCCTCAAAATTCTTTCAAAAAAATAAAAAAATTTAAATTTGCAATTTTTTAAAAAAAAGGGCAAACAAAAAAAAGTGATCCTTTTTCAAATTCCATTTTATAAGATTTTAAGTGAAATTTTCCAAAAACGGTTTTTGATTTTTGTTTCTTTTTTTTAAAAGAAATGGTTTACTGTGAAAAAAAAAAGTTTTTTACTGTTATTCTTAATTTTATTTTGGTAACTGTCAATTTTAGTAATACCAAAAAAAAAAAAACCACTATAGCTATAAATTTATATAGTAATAATCAAATAAAGTTAATATAGTTATAATAAATAATAATAAAAATATTAATATATTTATAAATTATTTAATAAACTTATATAATTATAATGATATTATTTATTATAAATTAATATTATATTAAAATATATAATAATGAAATATATTTTATTATATTATAGGAAATTTTTTCGGATCGGATTTGAAAAGAAAAAGAAAAGCTTGGAAAAGATTGAAAGAAAAAGGATTTGAAAAAAGAAAAAAACCCAAAAAATCTTCCCAACCCTTTCATCTCAAAAAATTTTCCAAAAAAAAAAAAAAAACTTAAAATGTTCAAAGGGTTAAAAAAAAGGATTGGGGCAATTTTAAAAATTTTTTTCTTTATAAAATTAAAAAAAATTACCAAATTTTTAAATTTTAACAAAATTACTTTGAATAAAAAAAAAATTGCCAAGCGTATTTTTTTTTCCTCCACAAGTCAAAAAAGTTCTTGATGGAAAAAAACGATTTTTCCTTTCCGAATTTTTCAAAAAATTTTTTTTTGATTTTTTTAACCTTCCCGCTTTTTTTTTTTTTTTTTTTTGTTTTCTTTTTCATCCCTTTTTATTTTTGAAAAGTTGGTCTTTTTTTTGTTTTTAATTTTAATTAAAATTATTAAATAAATTTTCAAAAAAAAAAAAAACCCATTGGTTTTTTTTTTTGTTTTATCACGTTTAAAACAATTTTTTAAAAAGCAAAATTTGAAAGTTTTTTTTAGTCTTTTTTTTTTTTCTTGATTTTTTTAAAAAAAAGTTTTGAATTCAAATTTTTAAAAAAGTTTGCTTTTTTTGAATTTTTTCAAAAACTTGTTTGGATTTATTTTTTTATTTTTTGATTTATTTTTTTTTGCCCAACAGGTGTAATTGAAAAAAATCGTCATTCCAAAAAAAAAGGGAAAAACAAATTTTATGGGATTAAATTAATTTGGAATTTTTACCAAAGTAATCAATTTTTTGATATTGGAACCCACAAAAAAAGAAATTTAAAAAAAAAAACTTTTTTTTATGGAAAATTCGTTTTTTTCGGATAATAAAAATTTAATTTTTGGTGATTCATTTTTTATTTCTTTGTTGATTTCACCAAAAATTTTTATTAATTTTAATTTCATTTTGAGATTCATTTTTTAATTTTCTTGTGATTTCACCAAAATTTGAACGTTATTTAAAAAGATTTAAAAGAAAGAAAATTTTGTTGGATTTGTACGATCTTCATTCATTTGTTGATATTAGTTGATTACTATCAAAATAATAGATTTAAACGATTCACCATTTTCACATTATGATTCAAAATTAAGCAATTAACATAATGTTATTAATGATTCCCTACCCGATCATTTAACGATTCACTATCACAATTCGTTAATGATTTAGTTTAACTGATTCATCATTAGACGATTCCAAATTATATATTAAGATACCAATTGAAAAATGATAGATAATATGGTTTTTCAATTGTACTCGTGAATCTAGTTTTTGATTCATTATAAATCTTTGGAATTTTGCTACCAAGTTATTTTATAAATAACAAACATGCATAAAAAAATAAAGTTCATTAAAAAAAGTAAAAACACATGACGTGAGTATACTCTACTAGAAACAACCATTCGAATCGGATTTCAGTTTCAAATTAGGTAGAGAGAAAAAGTTGCAAGGCAGGGGAGTCTTTATAATTAAATCAAATTTTTTGCTTTGGTCTATTATATCTTGTTTACCCTTATAATTTTTAAATGTCTTATGTTAAATTGATTGAAATTTAAATATAATTTGATGAGGCCAAGATCTCTTCTTCAAGTCTCCAAACCTACTTCTAACGCGGAACCAATATCTATGGTATATAGATGTATATGTGTGTTATATATATATATATATATTAGGGGGCCCATTCATGTGAGAAAATCTATTTTTGTGAGAACGCGAGAGAGATCCTAGCCTTTTCATTTAATTCCCTCCTTTTCTTAGGAATCTAATGGCTAAGATTAATTTACAATTTGCACTAACTATATACTAAAAGGTATTTTTGGAATGTTAACAATCACCACCACCTACTATAGTATATATATAAAAAAAAAAAAAAAAAAAAAAAAAAAAAAAAAAAAAAAAAAATACATTCTTCACAGTTGGAGGTGAAAGAGAGTACATTCTCTCCCAATCCAACTGCCTTCATAACCACCGCTGCCATAACCATCGTTCGAACCACCACCGTAACCACCGTTCAAGCCACCGCCATAACCACCGGTCAAACCACCGCCATTACCACCGTTCAAACCACCGCCATTACCACCGTTCAAACCACCGCCATTACCACCATTCAAACCACCGCCATAACCGCCGCCGTGCAACATCAATTAACAGCTTAAGCAACAGAATTGAAGCTGAGATAGGTGAAGAAGACAATCTTTTCAAATCAGATTACTCATAAATTCAAGTAACTGTTATTTTATTTTATTTGATAAAATTAGTTTAGAATTGTAAATTTTGATGCATTTGTGAAAGAATAGTTTACGAATTATGTGTTTGATGTTCAGAGATGATTCAGATTGCATAAATCATAGATTATTTGATATTATGAATTTAGTCACATGTGAAGAATATCGAGATTAGTGATTATTTAAGTATATTAAAAGTATCTTCACGAGTGAAGAATATCAGTAAGTAATAGTAAGTAATGGAGTTCTGAGGTTATTAGTGGATTTAAGTTTAGTAAAATTATTTTCGCGCGTGAAGAATTTCAGTAACGAATGAAGTTTTAAGTTTATTAGCAGATTTAAGGTTAGCTAGATTATCTTCGCATGTGAAGAATATTAGTAAGGAATGAACTTTTGAGATTATTAGCCGATTTTTTGATTATTTAAATATTCGCATGTGAAGAATCTGGATAAGTATATTGCGTTAGGTGCTAAGATTCCGAAAGGGTGTTTGTTGGTTGGACCGCATGGGACTGGGAAGACGCTTTAGGCTAGAGCGGTTGCTGGTGAGGCGGGTGTGCTGTTTTTCTCGTGTGCGGCTTCTGAGTTTATAGAGTTGTTTGTGAGAGTTGGTGCGTCTAGATTTAGGGATTTGTTTGACAAAGCCCAAGTCCAAAGCTTCTTGTATTGTGTTTATTGATGAAATAGATGCGGTTGGTAGGCAAATAGGAGCCGGTTTAGGAGGTGGGAATGATGAAAGGGAACAAACGATTAATTAGTTGTTGACTGAAATGGATGGTTTTTCGGGTCATTCTTGTTCTCGCTGCTACTAATAGGCCTGATATTCTTGATTTGGCTTTGTTGAGACAAGGAAGGTTCGAAAGGCAAGTTACTGTTGATAGGCCTGATGTTGCTAGTAGAGTCAAAATCCTTCAGGTTTGATGTAGTCCAACTACTTGAATTGTTTGCTGCATAAACTTTTTTAGGACTACGAACTTCTGATGTGACCAGTTACTTGAATTGATTGATTGACCATTGAGAACAAATTATAGATGTGTTTACTAAGAATTACATGAAATTTATTAGCATTAATAGGATGTTTGATTATGTAGATTAACCGTCGGGTAAATGAGACACTTGTTCACAGATTCGTTGCTCACAGAGAAATGGATAATGCTTGATTCCTAAGTTGCAGAACGGTGCTAAGTTGTTAACTAATTAAAACACTAGTAAATTTGATAGCCTGGTGAAAATTTGGAACAACAGAACATGTCCATTTAATACTCTGAGTAACATGTGACATGTCGCATATATGTTTTACACTTTTTACTCTTTTATGATCTGCCATCTCAATGATTCATGGTGTGTGACTGTGTTTCATGTTGGTGAGAGCACCGATTATAATCAATTCATCAGGTTGTTAAAAGTAGTATAAAAGCCTGACCACTAATGTCTTCAAAAAGATAGAACAGGATTAGCAGGATTGTATGATCAAGTAACATACTTGAATAGTCGAATTTAACATGTACCATAGTTTTCTTCAAGACGACAATGCCGACCTTCATATAATATATTTTAATCAATTGCACGTGAAGGGATTGGGAGTTCTAGGAGTGGGGTAGTTGATCCAATTATGGCTGGTAACGTGAAGAAGGATCACTTGGGTGTTGGTGCTTAACAACCAGGTTGATGCAAATCTCAGTTGGCAACTTGGTTACTGATTTTTTTTTGAAAAACTAAAATATCTTAACTGAAGCCATATCTTAAATCAGGCATCCAAGTGTTTTAGAAATGTACATTGATAATTTTATTAAAACAAAGATGATTGCAGAAAAACTCATAACGTTACTCTTTTCGAATTTCTCTTGTTAAGTTATTTATTAAAATCATTCAGATATCAGGAACTTCAATGCATAATAATAAAGCTGTTCAAGTAGATGCGGTATGCACCCTTTTCGAATTTCTCTTGTTAAGTTATTTATTAAAATCATGTTATGTGGGGCCTTTATTTTCTCATTCTCACTCTTCCAGTATTATCTTTTGTTCTATCATCTTGCAAGTTTGTTCATGTGTAGTAGTTAGGAATTTATTCATGTTTACATATGATTCCTTTCAGGTCGCAACCTCATTAAATTCCTATGATTACTTTCTTCTTCAAACTGGTTCGTCATTATTCACTTGGCATGGAAACCAGAGTACTGTTTGCTAAAGAAGGAACAAAGAACTCAACTTTTTGGTTTGCCCTTGGAGGGAAACAAGGCTACACCAGTAAAAAAGTAGCACTGGATACAGCCAGAGAGTTTAGCTTACACGGGAACATGTCAAACTGGTTGAACAGGTGCCAAAAGTCTCTTTTTGGTGTATAGAACATTACATCCTTCTAAAACATCTTTCTTTTACATTTATAATTAGATTATTATCTCTGGTCTCACGTATTAGTTGTCTATAATAATTTTAAAATGGACAAATAGCAAGCATAGCAACACAACCTGGATCCCCCACTTTAAAACAATGTTTCAACCCGAATTTGTTAGGACTCATTTCATAACATGCATGACCATCTTGCCACCTCTGTAATAGATCATTCTGAGTAGGGTTTCCTTAGCTCTTTCATCATCGCTGCCCAAATTTCAGTTTTATGTTATGTAATTCTGACCCCTCAGTGTGTGGCAAATGACATTTCTGCTTTGTTTGTGTTGTGTAGGTATGGGATACTAGACAACGGTCCTGCTGCAATATGTTTCAAGTTCATGAGGAGTACATCACTGATATGACCTTCGAGCCTGAATCGATGAAACTTTTAGGAACAAGGTAGTAGAACATGCCCCTTCTTCTTTTACAAAATATAGGACGCCGTTCCCTCTGTCCCAAAGGAAGAATAGGCCCTTGATTCTTTATTTTGCATTAAAACTTTTCTTTTGACCATAAAATCTTTAATTTAGAGTACCCAAAATGTTCATATTAATCAAGTTTTTGGTTTGTCACTAGAAACAAAACACTAATTTTCAAAGAGAGTTATAGAATTAGTATGGTACTCACTATGCTTTGTGGGTGTATCATTTTGGAATAGGAGTAGCACAGTTCATGTTCTTAAGGTTTATTAAGGGATATCAGTTACTTTTTATTTTCTTTCTTGATCAGTTATCTGGATTGGTAGCTCTTATATTTCTTTATTCTTGATTTTCATTTAAGTTGGTTTGTTTTTATGTTAACTTGTCTAGTGGAAACGGCACTCTATCTGTTAATAATCTGCGAAGTAACAATAGATGAAACAATAGATCATTTTTAAAATGAAACAATAGATCATTTTTCAATAGTTATTCAAGGAGTATGTCTTTTTCAAGGATGAAATTTAAGGATCTTAAGATGAAACAATAGATCATTTTTGCTGCACCTGTATGATCTAATCTCACATATTTGTGCAGGTTCAAACCAATCAGAGTTTTCTGAAGATGAGCCATTATCAATAGTGATAATGAAGGTCAGAGATCCTCGCTTGTTTTCATACTCATTCAATAAAGGTTTCATTTATTTCTTTCATATATGAGCTTCGATATAATTCAATTAAAGGTTACTTTTTTGTGATTATTTTATCTATTTTTTTTTTCTTATCTGTGTTGCTGCTTTCTCAATCCATAGGAAAGTTTGAGGTAAGTTCTCCATTTTGTATATGCTAATCATATGTAATAAGTTACCTGATGAGTGGCTAACTTATGTTTTCTCTTTCTACAACAGATTGAATAAATCTACAATTTTTCGCAAGATGACCTGTTGACAGAGGATATCTTAATATTAGATACACATCTTGAGGTGTTTATTTGGGTTGGTCAATCGGTTGACTCCAAGGAAAAGCAAACTGCCTTTGATATTGGGCAGGTACTTCTTTAGCATAGTTTTGTTTCTTTGTTGCAAATTGTTTCTTCCTGTTATTTATTGTGTATTCATTGAACCCGACTTCAGAAATACATAGAGTTGGCTTCAAATTTGGACGGGCTATCCCCAAGCGTGCCTTTATACCGAGTTTCAGAAGGAAACGAACATCTTCACAACATTTTTCTCATGGGATTCTGCCAAAGCTAATGTATGTGTATGTCCAATTGTTTGTATGACACAAAACATCTTATTGTAAATGATTTTATATATTGATTTGGATTCCCCTTTCCTTTTAAACGCGGCTAGGTGCATGGGAACTCATTCCAAAAGAAGATTTTGCTAATGTTTGAGTTTGGAGGACGCCATGCTGCAGAGGTAATTGATTCCTGTTGAAAGTTTACTTGATTATAGCTATGCTGCCGTGTGGGACATGTCATTTCAAGTTGTGGCAGCAAGGTTTGATAAATTAGGTAATCTTAGCTTTCTTTTTATAACTAAACTCTTATCTGACTGACACATCGTCAACTTCAAGTGATTAATCTCAAGTCTTGACCCTGCTCTTTCATGTGAGTTTAGTTCCTACTTTTTTAAAGGTGCCGTTAAGAGCTTGGAAGACACACAAAAGTTGCCAGATGAAGATTTTCCTTACAGGAAACAAGTGATTTTTTTGTCTGAAAAACCTTGCCTTTTCAGTTTTTTCTTGTTTTTATCAACACACTAACGCGCTACTACTGCCTTTTGTGTTTGCAATTGCATGATTGCATGGGCGCAACTTTAGTCGCATTAGGGCCTGAAACTTTCTTAAAGTTTCTACCTTTGAATGTAGAAGCACAAGACCTCTCTGATGCCAACGTATGGTTTTTCCCTATCCTGAAACAGAATATAGTGGGTGCTCGTTTAAGCTTTTTTAATGAATCGTTACTGGATACAGTTCGAGTCTTGAAGCTGAAATATGCAAAGGTACTAGTATTATTTTTCTTCTCTTTCATGTTCCATTCAGTGTATTTGGTACTTACATGCTCCCTTGCACCAGCATGAGCAAGAATGTAGAATTCATTCGGCCAGGAGCATTGATGGTCTTGTATACTCTATATGGTCTTTGTTGCCTTTGTTTTGCAACTATCCTCTAGATACTGAGTTTCAAGGATCTGGAAAAGGCATTATGCCGTGCCCTTCAAGAGCAACCTAATTTGCGTGGAGTAATCTACTCCAGTCTGCAGATTCTCATTCGACAAAATAAAGAAGTGATTGAAGGGGAAAATGAAACCTCTGGTAAGGAACTCAGCATTTGTGAACAACGTGCAGTTTCCCGCTACACTTCAGAAGTTGCAGCTCGTAATCTTGATGTGTTAAGGTCCTCTGCACGTGAGATATTGCCGACACTATCAGGAATTTTCATCAAATCTTCTAAAGATGATGGTGGATCTTTACAGGTATATTCAGCAAGTCCCTAAACTATCTACCTATCCACTACATATGATGCTCTTTTAATTTTGGATAAGCTTCTCAAAAGGTTATAGCTCCTTTACAGTTATGTCACTACCTTATGGGTAACCTCATAGTCAATGAATTATGCTTAGGGTGTGTTTGGCATTAAGTTTTGCAAGTGATTATGTGATAGAATCAGATAACCAATTACAAGAAAGAAACAGACTAATGAGACTGTTTAGGCGTGCTTTAGCTGTTTGATGTTGCGATAATTAGATCTCTTAGATCATGTAAAGTTCAAGTCACTTGAAGTTCGGGGTTGTTCAAGTGTAATACAATATCTAAATACTTCCACTTTGAAATAAGGTACTGACTTAATAATACTGGCCACACTTTATTAAACATTGAAAAGTGTTTATAAGCATTATTAATAAACTAAGAGCTTAATAATATTAAACATTGCTGACCTAAATAGCAAAAAATTAGTTTTTCTTCACTTGAAGTAGAGCCATATGGAAAAATAGCAATCTAAATAGCAAAAACACATACTGGTCACACTTTTTCGGTCTTGTTCAAGTCATATTAAATGAGTGTTTACTTGGTGAAGAAGCAACGCCGCTAATGTTTACTGTATAATTCTGGAAATTCTTTGCGCTGCATACTCTAGTATACTACTTGAAAAAATTTCTTGGGGTTTAAATTTCATTTGAACTAAAGGGACCCAGTGCAAAATACTAGTGCCAAACTGCCAATAACCCAAAAGTTGACATCATTCTTGTTTGAATCATGAATCAGTCTTTCTACTCTTGTCCTTGCATCTCAGAAGCCACAACACATGTTTACTCTTAGTCTTTCAGCAACAATGATAGTTCCCGTTGACCTTTACTGATAAACCCAAATTTGTTCCAACAAACTAATCAATATCAGTTAGATCAACTCATTTACTCTGTTGATGGCAAGTGACCAGAAATCTTTTTGATATGTTAGCTCATGATGCTTACACCTCCATGCAGTTTTAGGCTTAACTTTGTCACTTTGTCAGTACCTTCAAGGTTCAACCCCCTACAAATCTTGAGCTCTACTTGTACTTTCTCCAGTCATCTGGGTGTTTGGATCTTCCTTTGGAACAACTTAGCTTATTGAAATAGATCAATACTCACTTTTCAATGTTGAAATAAGCAGGTTCTGCATTTAGTTATGTGATTGTCTTGGGGTCAGATTACATGTTTTAGGTAGTTTTTTTTGGATGACCTAGGGTAAGTTAATGGTACCCCCTTACGCACAGCAATTACCGTATGTTTTGACTTAGTTTGAGAGACTTTTTATGCATCTATCTTCAGAGTTGTTTACCGAGAATAACAATTGTTATTGGTTATTGCAGCGTGACTTTCCTTAAATTTGGTGACACTTCCTAATCTATTGAAGCAAGAATTTAGAGGAACAATCTTACTAGGGGTGGAAGAATTTGTCTGACTTGCTGATTTGAAAAGTTCGGTGGTGTTGAGAAGCATTCATTGCATAATCTCAGTGTGTTTCCCGGAGGAACTGGAAATGAATGAGACTTTATAAATCACATGGATATCTGTTTTCTGTAGTATTATTTTGTGGCATGTAATTGCTGGTCATTTATTTGTGGATGTCACTTGAAGTGGCAAGTTTTGATTCCAGAAGTCACTTTGAACTTAGTTTCATGTATGTTGGATTGAGTCACACTTGGTCTTCATTTTCCTAATTGGAATACATATGCTATTTTTTGTATTGATTTTATCATGCTAGTATTGTCAACAGTTTAATTAGTATGTTTGTCATCAAAGTTTATTTGTATTGCTTTTCTTGGGTATTAATTTTACCGGGTCTTATTTTGTTGAGAAGTGACACATGTGATTCCATGATTGTGCTCCTTATCTTAATTTTTGGTTAGGAGTTAGGCTTGGATTATCCATGTATTATAATATAGCATTAAGAAATTTTTCACTTGTGAAAAAATTTAAAAAAAAAAATTCAAAAAATTTTCACATGTGACAAATTTTTTTTTTCACATGTGAAGAAAAAAAAAATCGAAAATTTTAACTTCGAAACAAAATTTTCAGAAAAATCTTTTTCGAAAATTTTAAATTTTCACAAGTGAAATTTTTTTTTTCACATGTGAAAATTGAAAATTTTTACATGTGATTATTTGTGAATTTTTTTTTCACATGTGAAAATTTGTGAAATTTTTTTTCACGTGTGAAAATTGAAAATTTTCACATGTGAAGATTTTTTCATATGTGATGAAAAAAAATCGAAAATAGGAGATTATTGATGCCTTGATCTTTCTAGAGTACTTTTATACTAGAAATGTAAAAATAGGAGATTATTAATGTTTAATAGACGACTATTTAAGCTTTGTATAAATAACTTCATGAGTATGGATCTAGTGAGAAGAATTATTGAAATGAGAAGAATGAGAAAAAATTGTGGCCACATATTTTAAATAAGGAAAGAGAAATAACAAGGAGATGCATCTATTTTTGTGAGTGCATCTAATATTTGTGGTTGTGGTTTCTTCTCATTCTTCTCATCTTAGTTATATTTCTCATTTGATCCATACTCATAACTTCATATGTGAAAATTATGAGCAAGGATTGAAACATTGATATTACTAGCATATTTTTTATATTAGAAGTGCAAAAATAGGAGATATTAATGTTTAATAAACGATTATTTAAGTTTTGTTAGAATATCTTTGTGTGTGAAGATTATGAGCAAGTATTGATGCTTTGATCTTACTAGCATACTTATTATATTAGAAGTGTTAAAATAGGAGATATTGATGTTTAATGAATGATTATTTAAGTTTTGTAAAAATATATTCGCGTGTGAAAATTATGAGAATAAAAATAAGCGTCATCTTGTGAAGTGTCACATTGAAAATATGCCACAAAGTTCAATCACATTGAAAATAAGCGTCATCTTGTGAAGTGTCATCTTGTGTCCCTGTTGTTATATGCACAACATATTTCAATAAGTTGCAATCAAGTATATTCGCTCGATGGCTCTATATGCTATGGGATAAAGCCCTCGAGGATAAAGAAGTGAAATAAAAATCTCTAAGTTATATGAACTTCATATATGAACTTGATCAAGACACCACATACTTACGGGAATAAATAGAAAAACAGGAACAGTGAAATGTAGCACAAAATAGGTTTCTCTGTTTCTTTTTTCATATCGTTCTCCCATTAAAGCCAGTTTACAACTTATAATGACCAAAAATGTCCTATTTTAAGGTTAAAAAACCAGAAAACCAGGCCAGAAACAAGACGGTAAATTCTAAACACCTAACCTATACGAGAGTTGTTGAACCAGTCATATTCTGCAATTCAATAAACATCCATTGAAACTCATCTCACATTTTTCCAGCGAATTGAGGATGCACTCCCATTTTCAACAATATCAATGTTCACTCATTGCTGATAGAACAGTATTTCTCCCATAGCGACTGTGATTTTCCTATTTCAGCCATTAGATTCTTGAACTTATGGCTGCAATCTCCTCCACTGCAAAGTGATCAATTAATTATGAGTTTTCATAGAATTCATTTGTTTCAAGACAAAATAGAGTAAATACCAAGGACTTCGCCCACTGGCAAAGACACTTGGGTGCTATCAATTCATTGTGACATCAGTTGTGTGCTATTAATTATTTAAGATCGCTATTGCTGGCCATAAAGGCTGAAAATTTCCAAACATGTATAGTTGTGCCAAGATGGAACCCGACATTAGCAATATGGAATGAGCGTTTTGTATGGATCCAGCAGGTTATTAGGCTAGATGTGTTAAATACCATGGACTTAATAAAATAAAACAACAATAAACTTCGAATTGATAAATGTGCAAATAAGAAGTTTGGATGTACACTATGGTAACAACCAAGTCCTAAAGGGCATGTTGTTACTTCTTTGACAAACAGTCTTCATAACTAAATTAAACAATTTTAAAGAACAAATGTTGGATTCATAAAAACAGGAAGGGGCGTCACTAACGCTGTCTTGCAGGTGGTGGCACGTTTGATGGTCATTCATCTGGTCGTGAAGTACATCCCTGTGAACCATATGAGCCTATAACAATAATAGAATAAAGTGATTAGGAAATTGGTTACCAATGTTCAGCAAACATTGTATAGTTGCAGTCTCCTAATATTTGAACAAACCTTCTCGCATTTCGTCAAACCTCCTTTTGCGAGCACTGCACACACTCCTGTGAGCATCTGTAATTCGAAAGGCATGCACACAACACGATTACACGTCCTAATATATTGAGAGTGATGGAAACTGCCGATTCATAAAGTCGTCAAACCTGATGTTATACTGGCAGCGGTCTGCGTGTTCTGGCATGCAACCAAGCATGGAACCTGTAGAGTTAACTGCTGCGATTTCAAAGCAGACAAATAAAATAAGTGGCACCATTGGACATAAATGATGTATCAATACATGATAACTTTTGAACCTGATCAAAAGTATCCGAAACATCTTACCTCCCGGTGGGCGTGCTTCCTGCATCGATGTTGTTGTTCACCTGGTGTCGTCAAAGTAGTAACAAACAACCTGGAAAAAGGAGTGTTTCTGCTTATTTCATTATGGCAGCATAAGCATTTGGCCTAAAATTTGGATATCCGACTCCAAGAATAAAGTTAGATACAACAATCTAAGGTGACCGAACTTTCAAGGTTGCAAAAGCAAAACAAAAAATTCATTAACAACTTGCTATAACCTAGCTACCATATACTTTAGCATTTCAATTAAGTAAAACTTTAACCATGAAATGTAATGATGTATGTCAAACTTTACCAATGAACAATGAACTTTCCTCCAATACGAAAAAATTCAGCAACGTCTTCGAATTGGGCATCAATGTCACCGCAGATACTTTCAAGCATTTAACCCGTCACATATTTAATAAGTGTTTCCCAAATTTTGTTGGGTTTTTGGCCTTTCGATTTTGAAAACATGCCCTATTTACAAAACTGCCATACACTCATCTTTGTCTCAATTTCTTTTAACAATGTAATGATGTATGGAAAATAGGTTCCAATGCTTGCAGGTATATTTTTTTCGCTTGGCTCTTCTCTCACTCCAGATTGTGTCGCGTATTCCATTGCCATCTCAGAATCCACCTGTAATCAGGCAACACAAAAAGAATTTTAAATTAACTTTCCTCTTCCATTATGTGAATATCAACACTAATCCAATCACAAATGAGTAAAAGTATTTGATTACTAATAAAAGATTATATAGGAGAAAATATTTTCAGTTAGCTCATAGCTTCAAATTTATGTTATTAACCCAAAATCAAATATACTTTGACAAAAAAAAGGTTAATAATCACTTATAAAGGATGCAAGACTATGTTGGTTACACCAAATTTAAATTATTATGGGGTATTTGGCATTATGCTTTGAAAGTGATTATCTGATTATTGCTGTGTCAATCACTTTCTAATAGGTAGAGCGAAAGTGATTACAGTTGTGTGACTAATAAGGGATCATTTTACATGTAAATCCTTAGAGAATTAGAATTTCCTAAGCACTTGAGCAAAAGCAGTCAAGCACATCCAACCGCTATCTCTAGCAGACTGTTTTGTTATCACCAAAAACTGATTTGGATAAATCCATATCACATAATCACTTTCAAAAGGCAATGAAACATGCCCCTCAAAAAAATAATAGCTTACCTGCTCAACATGCTGAGCTAGCTTTTCAATCAGGAGTCCATAATATTCTGATGCAGAGATTCAGAAAACCCCTTATAAATGACACTATACAAAAAAGTTGGATTACTTAGAAGATTGAAGTTTTGTAATCATGGTATATAATTTTTGTGAAACCAAACCCATTGCGACTCGTCCAATTTGCCACACGCACACTAAGTATGCAAATTCGTGAGTTATTATCAAACTTGTCAACAACAGTTGCACTTATTAGAATCTTGGTCCAAACACAAGTAACGAAAAATCATTGTTGTTTTTTTTCTGCCATAAAAGTATGAATTGAATAGCATGAGGTACAACAGTCAATCAATTGAAATCTTTATGAGGCCCTAAAAGCTCAAACAAAACAATGAACTCGAAAAACTAAACCGGAACAACAAAAGTCAGTTTTTGGTCCGGTGCAGTTCCTGACCTGATTTTTTCTTTTCATTTACTTGAATGTAATTAGTCAAAGAATTTGGCTTGAATGACTACTCAAAATTTCAAGTCATGCGCACAGTTTGATTTGGGACTGAACAATATGGTCCGGTTCTCGGTTCAAATATTCTCAGACTTCGGTTTCAAAAAGAGTATATACCAGTTTTACATTCTACCATTGCATTCACCTAAAGATATAGTACAGTTGTAGAAACTAGAAACTATTTGCTTCTGTATGCATATATATTTTGGATACCATACCTGGAGCCTTCAAGCCACATTTCAGTTATTAATGTTTCACCAGGGTAAACATGCAACAGAAATCAGCCTGAAATGGCTTTCACAAGTTTTGCATCCCCGTTGCAGATGGTTCTGATGACAGCCCTCACAACAAAGCCTAGGGTGCACAGCCCATGAAGTATTGGGCGTGAAAACCTTCACATGAGTAGTTCGGTAATATTAGGTGAAAAAAATAGCATAATAATATGCTTTTTTGGACAAAAAGATAAAAATTATTATAATAGTAAATGAACCAAAAAGTATTTATTAACTATTTAGGTATTTATTAAATTAATAGTACATGAACCAAAAAGTATTGGAGGTTCAACCCAATCACACCAGTTTTGGGTGACCTCCATATACATAAACCTGAATGGCTGAACTCGTTTCAGCCAGTTACGCCACATGCCCATTCTTCATCTTTAATATGCAAATTTTTTTTATAATAAATAAAATAGGCAACATACCCTGCCACTTCAGCAAGCTTAAGATCTGAATGTAAAGGGTTGTAATCACCAGAGAGCCTGTAAAGCAGTGCCTGCAAAATGTTACTTAAGAGCTCAGTATTGAAACTCGTAATTAATCAAAGGATTAGGCATCAACCAAGATAACTATAATTAGCTGAGCCTAAATTATAATCAGATTTGCAAAGCCAGGTAAAGAGCAAGAAGAAAACTGATTAATTGAGACAAGTGTATCAATGAAATAAAAAACTAGCTTCGTATTCAGATGAACTAGAACACCTCAAGTATGGTAGAACGCACTGCATACATTTAGCTACAAATTACACAAGCATACTCTGACACACAAATCCGCATATATTCACGATTAACGGATTTGGTCCCACGTCAAAGATATAAAAGCAATAGTACCTAGCTATAATACAGCCATATTTAACATTGACTTCACTAGTATGTAGCAATAGACATGCAACTATGCAAGCCAACTTCATGACACATCAGGGAATGGCTAAAGAAGCAACAAATGTTTGAGTAACACATTCATTCCTAACTTATGATCTTCACATTCAATACCTAATTTCTTCACAAGTGAAGGTATTCGATACCTAATTTCTTCACCAGTGAAGGTATTCGATACCTAATTTCTTCACAAGTGAAGGTATTCGATACCTAATTTCTTCACAAGTGAAGGTATTCGATACCTAATTTCTTCACCAGTGAAGGTATTCGATACCTAATTTCTTCACAAGTGAAGGTATTCGATACCTAATTTCTTCACAAGTGAAGGTATTCGATACCTAATTTCTTCACAAGTGAAGGTATTCGATACCTAATTTCTTCACCAGTGAAGGTATTCGATACCTAATTTCTTCACAAGTGAAGGTATTCGATACCTAATTTCTTCACCAGTGAAGGTATTCGATACCTAATTTCTTCACAAGTGAAGGTATCAGTTTGGGCGGATTCAAGGAGAAGCCCCTACCAAATCAACATTTTTCGACACTAATTTTGAAGTGCATTCGGTTTAAACTAACTGGATACCCCGTCACAGTAATGTCAATAATGCCTAAAAGGAAAAAAAAACTAACTGGATACCACGGTAAACGCCGTAAATTAGGGTTACAACTAACCGGACACTAAATTTCAACTAAAATCAAAACAAAAAAGCGACTTATCTAATCAGTTAATTTACATAGAGCATAAAATAAAATATTGACACGTGACGCAATAGATACACATTACAAAACACATATTTTATAACTACAAACAGTAAAAACATTGATTAGTTGAAAACAAGTACCAATATTAGCATTCAAATCCACATAACACTGTTCCAAAATGATTAACACACGAATTCATCATGAAAAGATTGTTAAAAAGTCAAAATTTATATCAAATTGAATCGGAAAACAATCAATTACAAAAGTCAACGCCGGAGTCAACGCCGGAGATTGTTGACGGCGAAGAGATGACGGAGATGACTGTTAATAACCGGCTAGATGAAGATGGGTGTGGTTGGTGTGTGTGCGTGTTTGTGTGTGTTTTAGTATGTGTTTGTGTGTGTTTTGGTTACACAGAGAGAGAGAAGTGTACGGTTATTATTATTATTTTTTTTGGTTGGGAAGCAAATGACAATGTTTCAGTTAAACCCCTATAATTTTGGGGTAAAATTTACAAAAATGCCATTCCGCCCAAATTCATATTATGGTGAGATTGATTTGATCCTACGGTCTAGATCTCTTCTCGCGTTCTCACATAAATTTGATTTCTCATTTGAACGCTCCAATATATATATATATATATATATATATATATATATATATATATATATATATATATATATATATATATATATATATATATATATATATATATATATAT
>LBNU01023557.1:35057-66836 GCA_014162995.1 Artemisia annua
AAAAAAAAAAAAAAAAAAAAAAAAAAAAAAAAAAAAAAAAAAAAAAAAAAAAAAAAAAAAAAAAAAATCCCTCAATTCTCCCAATTCTCCATCAAAATTATAGAAATGGGAGTAACCAAATTACACTACCCAATTCTCTCCAACTCTCTACTAGTTTCTCCTCAATTCTCCACTTTTTTTAATTCTCTCTACCAAACAAGAGAATTTGATCAATTTCCATTTCTCTAAGCTTATTTCTCTCTACCAAACACACCCTAAATAAGGTCTACAAGAACTTGTCTAATTTCAACCCATTTATTTATCAAATAGGCTATACAAAAAGAGTAGTGATTAAAATGGTCGACCAAGTCAAACTTGACAAAATCTTTTTACCTCTGCAACTGTTTTTACACATCCTCAACTGTTGTATTCAAATTACTAGGATTATTATGAAAATAAAAATATACCTTTTGAAATCATATTTTGTAATGTGTTAGCAAAAATGGATTTAAATAATAGTAATTAGGACAAAAGCGCTCCTGGTCTACCCAAGCCAACCCGATTTACCTATTAACCAACACATCCAACCAGCCAATATTGCACCTCTACTCATCGATATACCACATAAACTCGCAAATAGAACCATACAAGTGCTTCATCGGCTGAAAAATATACGGAAGGAGCCAAAATGCAACAAGTCATGGTAACGCTAGACAGAAATGCATGCAACCACATTTATCTAAATGAATAGCATATGCTGCTATTATTGACCTCATACAAATGTTAACATTGTTTTCATTCAATCTTTTCGTTGATCAGTACAAGAGGTTCCTTTAGCGGCTTTAGCCTGTTCAAAACTGTTACACTCCCATTACTCATGTGTCCACTGAACCCACTATTCGATATACAGGCACTCCTACTGGACATTCAAAGTTCTTCCCACCAACTGATCCCAAGGCAGTAGCATCCAAAAACTTGATGTTCACAATAAAACAGGTCTGTAGCATTTTGTACGATGGAATTAGAGGAGGAATAAAATGGTCCGTTCTATTAGAATGAATAAGAAAAATGTTGTCTAATAGAATGGATGGACTATTCTTAGAGGAATGGGAATCCTTCTAGTCTGTTGATTTTCATTTCATGGTGCACAATTCTACCCTGGAATGACAATGTACAGTCCCAGTTTATCATAGTGTTAATTAAATAAAAAAAAGTTGTATTACAATAGTAACTAGAAAACATTTTTTTATTATAATCTTATTTGAGGTTTTAGTGGGGCTTTAGTTATGCTTGATTTGTGTATAATTGGTACATCGAAAAAGCAATAGTAAAATGATACAGTGCCGCTAGTATAGAAAATTTATGTAAATACATGTTCCCTTCCCACAGGCCAACAGACGTGAAAATGGAATGTGATGCTTTTATTATATTACTTTGCTTATTCCATTACCCCCGTCCATTCCAATCCGTTACCAAATGGATATGTTAAAAAGTAACAACACTAAACAAAGATAAGGCACAAGAATGACTTACTCATGAAATGAAACAAACAAGGATAAAACATCTCAAGAAGTTGGCCTCTGTTGCAAGACCAAATCATTAGCAGAGTAGTAATCTGCAATTAGGCGGTAC
Organism: Artemisia annua; assembly: GCA_014162995.1. NCBI lineage: Eukaryota > Viridiplantae > Streptophyta > Magnoliopsida > Asterales > Asteraceae > Artemisia > Artemisia annua. The sequence continues at coordinate 36,669 of LBNU01023557.1, forward strand.
ATGTATGATGGATTATGCCCTCCGCTGCAATGAGATGGATTCGCAATAATTAACATAAATCAGTAATAAAAAAAACTCATAAAATTTCAAAGCTTTGTTTTATACGACAATCAAAATACTCATGAAAATTCAAAGTTTTGCTTTATACGAGAAGGTATATCACTTTAGAACTTTAGATGCCAAATTATACAGTTTAGATATGAGGAAGAATACCATCTTCCATACTTTTATGCCAATTTTTTAATATAAAAATAAAAATTCAAAATCATTAATTATGATTACAAAAAACACTAATTACAATTAGTAATCCAATTTTTTTGATTAAACGATTTAGAGGGTGAATGTTAAATAAATAAGACAATAAGACTTCAGATGAGGTTTACCCATTTCCATTTTAGCTATACAAAATATTTGACTAGTGTGAGACAAAACAAAACCAAATCCCTCCATCTAGGTAAATGGGTAAAACTTCTCTCTTCTAATTGACATACATTGACAGGTGAACTTACGTATCAGTGATAAATAGGCTGACGAGCTTTGGAGGGACATAGTCAAATGCAGGGTTTACAACCTGAAGAAGAGGGGAACCGGTGCCAGTACCAAAATCCATGCAATCTGAGAACTCCCCGAAGTCCAGCAACTCAGATGGGGACTTGAGCTCATTCAGTAAGACCTCTGGGTTATGAGGATACAAGGGGCACAACTGTCATTTTGCACAGAACAACCATTAGACAATTGGAAAGAAGTTGGCTCTTTGTGGTGCTTGCCATCAGTTTCTTAGAAACCATTCTGGTCATTATTATTGAAAATGAATTCTAATCTCATGAAGCAAAGAGCTAGCAGTGGAATTGCTGCACATTATCAATATCCATGACTACAACTATACATTTCGTTGATTCACAATGTATTTCATATACGTGGGCCGATTAAGAGGGTGTTTGGATTTGCATTAGGAAGGAGACTATATGGTTATTGCGTTTGCAAAACAGTTTAATGTACACTTGAAAATATAGGTCATCCATTATTGATATGTTAGTATCTATGTATTGTGCTTCTTAGGCCATGTTAATGTCATCCCAAATCATACTCTATTGTTAAAAAAAACAATACCAGTACACCATGGATCCTGGACATTGACAAGAAAACCTTACCAGAAACATTCTCAAATTAACACACACCTTCCCAAAATAAACGACAACTTTGAAAATGCGGAGTTTTAAAATGTCCAACCACTGCATTGTGATAGGAAAGTAGACACTTATTTTGGGACAGCCAAAATAGAGATGTGGGCACTTTTTTTTTAAGTACAAAATAGGAAAGTGGACACTTATTTTGCTTCATCTCTTCATCATTAGGATCTTTTATTTGATCAACCATTTTTTCAAAGTAAAGTAAAGTATATAACAGGGTTATTCAAATGACAATATTTCCATGGCGTCTAATGCATGTCCTGACACTGAAACTTCCATTCAGTCCATTGTTTGAGTTGAAGTGTCACTGATGACAGGCCACTTATTCACAACAGTGCCACTTGTTTGCAGATGTAGCAACTCTAAATCATTTATAAGGGTCTGCCGGTATGAGTTATGTTTTATCTCTAACTGGTCAAATCAAATAACTTCGCAAAGAGAGAAACAAGCCAAAGTGCCCAAACAGATTCAAAATCATCCAAAGTGTATTTCTAATACTCAGAGCCTCCTAAATGATTCTATTATAAAATATTAAATATTTTTGTACCTGCATAGTTTTTGTGATCATTTCTAACATATGAACTATTTTTTACAGACTGACAAAGTGTTTGTGCATCAACCTCAACCCAACCCGTTTCAACGCACAATAAGAAAAACCCATTACACAGCGCACCTGACCCACCAATTTTGCCGACTCTAATTGCTTACTAATTTGATATTGTGAGCCCCAATCCAAAAGTCCCAACAGCTATAACAATTCTAGTATAACTGAAAACTAGCGCGCTGGTAAACTTGTTAGAAAAGAAAGTCAATAACAACTAACAGAACATTGCACTAATCCCCATTACCATAAACTATTTCACTCCTTTCATGTCCAAAAAACCAGTATCACTATTTAGCAGTTCTACAACCATACCACACTAAGCCTGTGCAGAATTCACAAAACAATTGGACCCACAGATTTATAGTTACCTTGTGAATGCCTGCAAGAACAACAAAAGGAACAGCATGCCTTTGAGCTGCTAGTGCAACCATGTTTAACCCAACAGGAGCTATCACCCCACCATTAGCCATGACCGCATGAGCCCCAACAATCACCTAACATTGCTCAACAATCAGACTACACAAACATGAAAATACAAGCAATTAAAGTAGTGGCTTACCATGTTCACACGGGAAATCATTGCAAATACAGCAGAATCAGTGATTACTGTAGTTTGTAGTCCCCTAGCAACGAGTTCTTTTGCTAGAGTATGCCCTTGATATCTATATGAGTTGTAACAAATATAACACATTAGAATAGAAAGCTGGGAAATTTTATGTTTTAGAGTATGGCCTTGATATCTACGAGTTGTCACACACAAACCTTGGAGCACCCTCTGCTACAAAAACCCGAAAAGATCTCTTTTTCTCCTTAGCGGCACAAAGAAATTCGATTACAGTTCCCGAACTGCCTAAGGTCAGTATCACCTCACTGCAAATAATTAATAAAATTAAACACTCTGTAATCAATCTTTTAACAAATCAATTTATGTAGAGCAATATATTAGCAGATGAAAAGCATATATGTTTTTGAAGCATAGTTGTCAAAAGCGAATGCGATTGCAAGGCGCAAAGACCCAAAATCTCGCCTAGGCGAGAGGCGCATAAAAAGCGTGGGCCCTAAAAAAAAGCGTACCATGAACCCTAATTTCCAAAATCAAACCAAACGTGTTTCTGGGTATGATTCGAACCTTGTATCATGTTTATAACATGATTCCGACCAAAACCCACTAACTTAATTGGATTAAAACACTCTAAATCAAAAAATCCCAAATCGTATTATGAACCCTAATTTCCAAAATCAAACCAAACGTGTTTCTGGGTATGATTGGATCCTTGTATCATGTTTATAACATGATTCCGACCAAAACCCACCCATTTAATCACACTCCTAGGCCCAAATCGTCGCTTTAATTGTCTGTGCGCCTGAGCCTAGGGTTTTGAGCGTTGGGGGCCCGCATCGCAGTCGCATCTCGCCTAGGCGCGTGAGGCGCCCGCTTTTGACAACTATGTTTTGAAGGAATTCATATGTTCTATAAAAAGTGATCCTTCATCAAATAAATCGATCTAACATTGCCAATATATCATCCAGGATTGCCTTATCTTACTGTTAAGTCATAACAGGCTATAACATCTAAGCCCTACAAAGTAAAGTTCATGTTCATAAGTCATTGTATGTATCAATGTTAGGTTTAAATCATGCTTGTCACCACTCACGTGAGTAAAACACAAAATGGTTTCATGGGCCAGAATATACAAAAGCTATAAAGAAGCAAAAGCCAAATTCTTTCAAGTGGATCCGATTCTTTGTGGATTTTACACCAACCCAGATGTGGTACATTCCCTCTAACATGCTTCGCAATATTGTTTAACTAATTGGAACCTTAGTCATAAGATGAACTTTCATCCGGCTTTTAGTTGTATCCAGAAACAATCCCTATTGACTGCTAATGAGTCATTGATCACGACATAAATGTTACTAAGAATTTAGAACAACGATCATAGCTAACAGATGAAAATCAAAAATCATACAGCTTCAAAAAAAGGGTAATTACGAAATAATAAGCATTGTAAGGTGAAGTGGAACAAAACAAACTAAGCATCACCAAAGCGGCCTAGTGGTAATGCACATGATATCCTCACAGTCACACGAGGTCACAGGGATAACCCCGCGTACATGTGAGTCAAAGACTCGCCTTCCCCAGGTAACCTGAACAAGAAAAACCTCATCCGTTTACCCGTTTTTTGGTGAAGTGAAACAAATTACATATACAAGTAGGGGTGTCGTTTTTCGATATGCATCAACTTAATCAGATCAGGGTATTCGGATTTTAAAACCTTATGTGTGTTATCAGGATTTACACAAATTACCCAACTCCGATTCGGATCGGGTGACACATAATTTATGTTCTTATTTGGGTTCAGATAGAAAATTTTGTTTTGCCTTTTTTTCTTTTATAAATATATTAATATAATCGAGTATTGAGTTAGGATTGCTAGTGAGCTAACCGCTAAGCCTTTTAAGTCAAACCAAAACCTATCTTGGCCCATTAGTCCCTTTGAAGTTAAAAGTTATACATGTGTTATACCTCAACCACGACCCTAGACGAATATAGACACAGTCGTTAATCCTCGTACGTCACAGCTTTCACTGGTTCCATATGCTGATATCTGAATTACCATACCTCATCTTTGAATAACCTGATATCCAACCCGAATGACACCCCCAGTACAAGAGTAAACCACAGGACTTCCAAAATCGTTGCAACATAAGCAAAGTAGCTATAGTATTACAAAATGAAAACCATATTTCTTCCTACTTAATCCTCCTGATTAATCCTCCTAACCATGCAAAAATGGTATCCGCCAGTTCTCTTTTCTTCATCTCTTTCATTAAATTTTAAAGTGGGAAGATCATACTGTTGGGAGAATGAGTAGGAATATATTCAGGCGGATATAACATTACTCAAAATGACAATGCGAGATAATATATCTACAGATTATGTTACAGATTGATACAAGAAAAGTATGCACAATACATAGAGCAGATGTCAACAACTATGTCAGTCGAGATCAGCAATGACAGGGTGAAGTGTAAGTTTTACAAAAATCTGATATCGACTTCATCTCAAGATAATAAAGGGAAACAGCACATCAAACATGATGACACAATAAGACATATCAACAAAGGACATGAGTATGAAGCAACAATCCTTGATCATCATGTCTGGATACATTAGATATTTAGATTGAGGTACTCAGAGTTTGAAAATAGAAGTGCTGAGTCTCAGACAACTTTAAACTGGATCATGGATAATGAAGGTGAGTTACTAGTGGTGGCTACTGCTAGTTGATAGCAGGGCCAGCATGGGCATGTCCATAAAAGAAAGCATTGTTGCACAACAACGTACCTAGCGCTGCTAAAAGCTATCTTACATGAGGCTATGGTTCAGTGATTTAAGTGATGGTCTTCATACCATGTTAATAATCAAGGATAAAAGAATGTGCTTAATATTAGAGGAACTCACTAAATATATAATCTAGAAGACATAAAACGTGTGCTTAAACTTGTAAGCATATACAGAAATAAAAACTGCTCCGTAATACATTTAGTAAGAATGCATCTAACAATATGCAACATCCAGGTGCTGGTCTCCTAGATGATGGACAGCCCGCATATCTGAATAAGTGTCTTATATGTGCTTGAAAGTTGAAACAGTATATTACCCAGCAACTAGTTTCAACATGCAACATCAGGTGCTTGCCATATAGACGGAGAAATGGCTGTATTGGTTGAGGGAGTTGGTACCAACTATTTTTGTTAACTTACAAAAAAAATCTTCTTCTAACATCCCACACCTTCCTTGTTTTGTCTATAAGGTAACCTAATATTAGGAACGACTACAAATAAATTATGGTCTAATCTACAAGCAGGTTAGCTACATCCAACTGAGAATTCTAGTGTCGTTACTGTATAAGTTTCAAAGTGAAGGCTTTTTATTCAAGAGACCTTAAGGGCTTAACCTACAAGGTGCATCCCTATGTTGACACGGTGTAATCACAAGTCAAGAAGTTAATGCATAAAGATTAATAGGGCATATATGACTGTTATTGTTTGAAATAATGGGCAACAAAAACAGAGTAGCACAATTCCATCATCATGTCGTCCATCTCTATAAGTAAACTGTTCCTACAAGGTTGTCACAGAGCTTTTGACTAACCTACATACTGGTTTACAAAAAGCATGATTATAATTCTCTAATTTTATGTTAGCTGCAACTCGTTGACAGTAGCAGCATGATGAATAATACCATACTGGACTATTGTATGATGATTGGAGATTATTCAGATCACGTTAAAACCTTCAAATAAGTAATATATCCACCAACATAAATTGAAGAGTTAAAATATAGAAATAGCATGCAAGGAAAAAAATTACTTGTGGTGAATATGCTCCACTGCTTGTTCTGCTATCGATTCATGACAGGTGGCAATATCTTCAATAAGCTCATTGACAGTCTCAATTACATTATGCTTTAGCTTTCGACTCCTTGAATTTTTATCAGTAGCTGCAGAATAATCAGACATTCAGTAACAAACCATATATACCCAAAGCGAGAAGTTCCCAAAAAGTTTTGAAGACCTAACATTTAGTCTTTTCTTCAGAATCACCAGCGGAAGAGGAAGAGTGATGAATAGCTGCAGAGTGAGACACGTCTTCTATAAGAGTCTGCAAGGCAGGAGGTCTCAGAGTGCTTCTAGCTGCGGCAGCAACAGCAGCAGCTGATAGAACTGGTTGATCATCTCGGTCAACATTGTCTTCATCATCACTCAAGGCTTGTAAGTTCAACCCACCAATAGAAGCTGTTGTGAGTGAGAGATCTTCCTCCCTAATGATATGTAGTACACGCCTCACAATATTACCAACAGCAAGTTCTGCAATGAAATTCATTCATACAGTATCTTAAAAATGATACGCCACTTATTACATATAAGCATGTAAGACAGTATTTTATTCCATACTAAGTAATTCACGCCAAATATCGTGAAATCGCAACTTCAAATTTATGAGAATTAGCTTACACTTTATGATCATTTAGTAACATTACGTGTGTATATGACTGCTACCTTTCCCCAAAACCTAACCACAAACGCTACCAAGTGGCCATTTAGCCCGCTCACAAAACGCTACCAAGTGGCGTATCTGATGCATGCATACTTTTTTGGAGTTTTAAACCGCTTATGAATGGCGAAATACATTAGAGTGCCAATTAAACAAATACAAGTAATCTACTTATTTTTAACGCCATGCCGACTTTATTCCCAATTTAGTATCCCGTGAATTGTTGGTCATCAATTCAGGAAACAAGATTACAGTTTATATACAACAATACAACTATAAAAGATCGTTTATAAGTAACTAACCAACGGGGTTAGCAGCAGTAAGTTGTTCGCCAATAGCCTTAATGGCGTGAATAAGCGCGGCAGCTTGATTAGTATTTGGAAGCCTCTGCTGCGATATGACCGTACGGAGAAGCTCCGCGGTCAACTTAGCGGCAGCTTTTGACCCCTCAATTTTACTACATCATCAAGTAATAATAAAATTAATAAATAGATAAAAAAAAAAAGACTAGTGAAGGTGTAGTAATTAAGTAAGTAAATAAGAAAAGGACGCTAACCGTTTCTTAAGCTTGTTTAAGAAATCGCTAACTAGGGCATGAGTGTCCGGCATGATTGATTACACACACTCACCTACATCCATAAACGTTAAGCAATTAAAAAAAGCCCTAATAGTTTATAAAGTGATAGAAAAGAAACAAGTATTGGAATTGAAATAAGAATAGAGTTAGCATTGATTACCTTCGTCTTGGCAATTTGCTGCCTGCAGCTCCTTCGATTCTAAGAACAGAACAAGTGATGTCTTTGTTTTTGTTTTTAGGGCTTTAGATATATATATTATAGATACGAATACCGAAGTTGGGCTAATCAGTTTTTTATAGGGGTAAAACGCAAAAATGGTCACTAATGTTCCACGAAATCGCAGAAATGGGACCGAGACAAAAAGTAGCGTAAAAAAAGACACTAACGTTACGTAAATGTACAAAAATGCCACCGAGAGCCATTTTCCGTTAGATTGCCCGTTAAGTGTCATGTCATTGAGGGTAGTATCGTCTTTTTATCCCTTTCCCGCCAATAACTTCAATTGTCAGTGTTTTGTTTTACAAATTTAGTCCTTTAAAGCAATAGTTTATATACGTGGTTCAATTTCTTCCAAGGAGAAAATTAATTTCACAAGTAAAGATCTTGAGAATGGTTAAGCTTTGGCAAAATCGTGCACGCAGTACCCCGATACCTGATTTAGGAGTCCTGTATGGTAAGCATATTTTGTTCCATTTTCATGTTTTCCATTTAAAGTTGTTATTGTTATTCGAAGTTAGTGATGTTTTTGTATGTGTTGCACAGCATTGAATGAAAAAATGTTTACTTTGGAAATCCATCACAATGGTGAATTTACCTCAACACCAGGGAGAAGATATCTCTTTGGAGATACAGATTGGTTTGACGGAGTTCACTGTGACGTTTTCTCCATGGGCTTATTGGGCGAAATGTTAGAGGATTTAGGTTACACGGATCGTACCCTTGTGTTTACTCACTTTAAGATACATGATGAGTCACTAGATGATGGTTTGCTACCACTAAAGTCTGAGGAAGATGTGAGGAGACTTGTGGAGTATGTTCTTATATTTACACAATTGGAGTTGTATATTGAAACCGGTGTTTCAGTGGTAGAGTGTGAGATGATGGAGCGAATGATGAGTAAGGGCAAGGGTGTGGTGATAGAAGAAATTGTGGATCATGATGTGAATGATGATGTTGGAAAGGATGTTGATGGTGAGACTGGAAACACTGGGAAACTACTATTGTTAGAGTGGCATGAGACAAGCCAACCGGAGAAGGCTGGACCTATTTATGATTCTGATTCTGACAATGGCTTCCCACCAACATTTTGTGCTGGAAAAATGATTGCAAATCATTCAAAGAGGCTGAGTGATAAGTTTCAATTCAGGAGGTTATTGGAAGAGATTGACCAAGAGTTTATGGTGGAGGATTCAAGTGAGGATTCCCTGGAGTCCACAGATATGCTCGATTTTGATGATGGTTATTATGATGACACAAGTGATGGTTGCACTATTAGTGGAAAGGAAGGAGATCTTCACACATGGATTAGTGATGAAGAGGTGGATCAAGGAAAAGATGTTGACTGGACTCATGATCCATACCATTTAGTTGATGTTCCTGAACCTGAAGAGATGCATGCGATTGAAGAGCCTCAAGAGATTAGTGACATGTTTGCTGAAATAGATCAAGCATTGGATGAACTTGATGACGTAGTTGCAGCTGGAGAAGGAACAGAGGTGTATGCTCTTTTTGCTGAACCAATTAGTTTCAGTTTGGTTCCACTTGTGGTCGTTGGTGAAGAAAGGTTTGCAATTTTGGATGTTGATGGTGTTGATGGTGATGATGGTGAACAAAGAGTTCGTGATGAGGATGTGATTCTAGATGAGCAGTGTGCTGAGGTAGTTGGAGATGGTGAACAAAGAGTTTGTGATGTGGCTGTGATACCAGATGATCAGTGTGCTCTAGTAGTTGGAAATGAGGGATGTATGCCAGTTGTTGAAGGAGATGTGATTAAGGACAAAGTGGTTGCTAAACAAGGAGATGAGCCAGATCAAGTGCTTGAAAAAAATGGAGTTGGGCAAGATGGAGTGCTTGCAGAGGACAAGTTTGAAGACTAAGGAAGATCAATCAAGAGGCAAAGACTGATGGCTGACAAAAAAACCCAAGGATGATGCTGACAAGAAACCCAAGGATGATGCTGACAAGAATCCCAAGGATGATGCTAAATAATGGTTATGCTTTTATGTTTAGGTCAATAAATTGTTATGCTTCTGCTATGGTCTTTTAGTGGAAAATTATAACAATATTTACTTTATTAACGTTTATCTATCGGTTATGTAATCTTAACTAGGTTCAATGGTTGCATAACATTTTATCAAATCTAATGGAAGCCAAAAAACTAGGCAATTTTGGGATGTGTATATTGGTAACCCAAACGTTTATCATTTATTACCCAAAACACGCCTAAAACACATTTTCACATGTAATTACCACGCCTATTTATAAGATATACCCCAAGTAACTTCCTCATTCATCCAGTAAACAACACACAGTAGAACATACTTTTGAATCAAAGGAACAAAAGAATGTCTCAATTTGTGCTTCTTGAGGAACTTGCAGCGGCTGCTAACTCAACCGATTTACCATACCAGATGATGGTGTATTTTGCTAGGGAGACAGAGCGTGATGTCAAGTATGCGAAAGATCTGTTTGTGGCATATCAAGAGTTGCTTGATATTGTCATTCAAAGGAACAAGATGATGGCTGAAATGGAACTTGTGCGTCCATCGGTGCAGATGTTCAAATGCTTGGAGTACTTGAAGAAGCTTCAAAAGTCCGACGTTATCGAGCTTTTGGATTTGAAGAAGAAGATGGCCGAAGCGAAGCTCAAGCGCTTCAACAAGCACGCATTTGTCACGGGACTTTAGAGTTTCTTTCATGAATTTTAATGTTTTTAATGTTCCTTTGAATTTAATGTTTCCCTCATGTTTTTATCAATGTAATGTTTTGAATTTTGATGTCATGTTTTGTTTTGTTATCAATTTTAATGTTATATTATCAATTATGTTATGTGTTTGTTGATTTATTATGTTTTTGTTATCAATTATGTTATGTGTTTGTTGATTTATTATGTTTTGATTGTCAATTTGGGTATTTTTGGGTATTTTTGCAAAAGTCAACCATAATGTTATTTGCAAAAGTCAAACTTGATTGTCAATTTGGGTAATTTTGGGTATTTTTTGTGCCTGCATATTCATTTGAATAAGGTTACATGTACAATCATGTGCAAAAGTCAAATATGATTGTCAAAATGGGCAATTCAGGGTCCTATGTAAAGATAACTACTACGTATTAGCCAAAAGATCAGTTATTTACAATCATAGATTTAACCATTCACCAAAAGATCGGTTACATCAACTACTACAAACAAAAGACAAACATTAAACAAGGAAACTAGCTTAGCTGCCACAAAATGGCCAAACACCATCCTCAAAACAAACACCCTCCAACAGCGGCGACACAAACACATTGCCTTCATCCGGAACCATCACATTTCCGGCATCATCCACTGGCGGAGGCGGCAGCAGGCTCTGGTACTCCTGGTACTCGGCGGAGCAAAAGTGGTATCTGATGACGTGGGATTGCGACCACGTAATAGGTTTTACCTCTCAAGGGATCTTGAGAAGCTTGCAATCCCACCAGGCAGTGTACCTGGTCGGTGTAGTATAGTGTAGTGGTAAGTACGGGGGATTGATCGTTCTCTCACAGGGAATAGTGTTCGTTAGGTTAGAAAAACTACTCTAAAATGTCTAAGGGTGAAGGAAGATTATTTTTGTATTTTTATATTTTTATGAAAGCAAGTAAAATCTCGGTTTTTGGAGGAGTGGGCGGAATTAATTGCTAGTCAACTAACCCAAAAACTACAATTGCAATTAAAAATAAAATAACTAAACTATTGTGGTTGTGAAAACTTATATGGAGACAAATGTGTTTACTTAGATTTCCTTACTCCCTAACTATCTTTTACCGGTTAATTGGTGTATGTATTACTTGCGTGGATGACGGGTGTATTTCTTAACAATTCATGGGGTGGCGTACATATCTCCCCAATTCTATGAGCTCTTATCTCCTCCTACAACGATGCATAAAGCACCCAATCATAGGGATTGTAAACAGTGGCTCATGCGTTAAATACTACCTTAATAACCTAGTATGCCTTAGTTACATGTTTCTTAAGACGTTCAAGCATGTTACCATATAGGAGTATTGCCAGTTTTCTTAAGCCTAACATTGATGAAACATTCATCCCAACAAAGTAATAACACACCAATCAACCAATAATTAATAGTTAGGTTTCATTAGATCTAAGCAAACACAAGAAAAATCTAGCCTAGCATGTTAATTGAAAGACAAGCATAAGATATAATTAACCAACACATAGACATATTGATTAATTTAAGTGAGGACTTATCTTTAATTGAACATGAAGGATTCAAGGGTGAAAAACCCTTGAAAATACAGCCAAATTCGTCTTTAGGGTTTTTCCCAAACTTGCACCAAAAGTTCCACACTAATGAATGAAAAATAGAAAAGTATATATAGATTTTACATTCTGACGGCGTCAGGTTATGGGTTCTGACGCCGTCAGCTCGCCGTCATTAGGGTTCTCGGATGGCCTAGATCTACTTCTGACGCCGTCACTTGTAAATGTGCTCTGGGCCGTCACTCTTTAGCATTACACCTGACGGCCTACTTCCTCTAACACCTGACGCCGTCAGGTGTAAACATCTTGTTTTCTTCATAGGGCGTCTAGTGTAATCTGATTCTACTCCTTTGTCAACGTTGGCTGACGGCGTCACCTTGTGACTCTGACACCGTCAGGAAGGTTTTCCAGCTTCTTTTGAGACTTTGTCGTTTTCTTCACTTTTATGCTCCAAAAACGTCCAAATTAGCATGTTTTCCAGAATTCTTCTCAAAAGTACCTAAAATGATAAAAGGAACGATTTAGGGCAATATTTGATCACATTTACTCGAATTAGGGCTTAAATGACCCTTTAAAACGGGTACACTTTTCGTCTCATCAGTATCACAATAACCCGAAGTGGTGGTGGGGTTCATGGGTTTTTTTCTTTTAGTGTTTTTTCGACTGCTACCTCCAACAGGGATGTTCCGGAGCATGCCAACATGAGTCCAGTGTCTACGGCAGCTACGGCAAAAGTGGCGAGGCTGTGAAGTGTTGTAGTTGTTGTAGTAACAGAATGTTGTGTCTTGAGAATGACAACGTGGACATGAAAGTTGTTGTGGGGGTCGATTAACAGTCGTAGTGGTGACCAACGTTGATGTTTCTTGGTGTGTGTTGGTGGTGGTGGTTGTGGTTATGGTGGTGGTGATTATTACGGTGTTTGGTAATTTCGTGGAAGTTTAGGGACCATTTTAGCCATTGAAGTCATGTCAAATCGATACCCGAGCACAGAGGTGATTATGGCGGCAAATTTAATAAGTATGAACGGTAAAAAGACGATACTACCCTCAATGACATGACACTTAACGGGAAATCTAACGAAAAATGGCTCTCGGTGACATTTTTGCACATTTACGTAACGTTAGTGTCTTTTTTGCGCTACTTTTTGTCTCGGTCCCATTTCTGCAATTTCATTGAAGTTTAGGGACCATTTTTGCATTTTACCCTTTTTATATATCAATAAGTCACTAAAGTTTGCGCAAAATTGTCTTAAATCGCTAAAGTTTCAAAGTTTTCATCCAGGTGACTAAACTTTTAAAAGTTGTCTACATTATGAAACTTGTCACCAGACTGATCTTGTAAAGACATGACATTTATGTTACTTAACCTATCAAAAAAATAAACGTAAAAATCACTGAAATTATAGACGTGTTTGCTTTTTATAGTTTAGTAACCTGGATGACAACTTTAAAACTTTAGTGACTTAGAACAAATTCTCGCAAACTTTAGTGACTTCTTTGTATAATAACCCTATTAAAATACAGTAAAACTTCTTTTCTTTTTCTTTTCTTTTTTTCCTTTTCTTTTTACGATTAATATTGACAAGCGCTATTCAGGCATAAAACGAGCTGGAAAACCCGCGCGTTGCGGCGGGTGAGTTGTGTTCACATTTTATGTTTGTTGGTTTATAATTTTTATTGTAAGAAGGTGGTATTTGCTTTCGTTTATTCCGATGTTTTACTAAGAAAGGTGTTGTCACGACAACTCAATGTGTCCGGTAATAGTTGTAGGACTTTTTTATTTTATGTTTTATGGTTTTGTTTTTATGGACTTGTATAATTTTATAACAATAGTGTGTTAAAGTAAATAAGTTATATGGTCTTTGTGTCTAAAAAAACGTGTACATTTTTAGTTTATAAAAGTTGTATAATGTTTTGTGTTTTTGATGGGTTGGGTTTATCATTTCGGTTAGTGGGTTCATTTTATTTACATAAGCGGGCCCAATGAGAGTAGATACACCGCCCCATTCGGTCTCATTTATTGACCGCAAAAGAGTAAACACTTAAGATTTATAAAGATAAGGTTTGTCTGAAATTCAATCACATATACTGGTCAAACAATCGGTTATTGCTCAAGTGTTTTTTCATCGAATTTCATGGCTCCTAGGTTTCCAAAGTGTCAAATGATCGCAAAACAGATTGGTAATAGGCGAATTGATAGGGTTCTTTATGCAAAATTTTTTAGAGAAAAGGAAGCGTACCAGTGTGATGAAAGGGAGTATAACTTACTAGAGCATAATTTGGAGTGTGTATGACCATTAAATAACATAATGTACTTGGCAATCATGAATGCAAAGTATAAGAAAAGTGAGATACACTTGCAAAGAAATCGTTGACTCGCAGTTGTCTTACCATTTCTTGAAGGCATAGATGAACTTGCATCATTCAAAATTTCATCAGAATCAAAAAAGCCATCCAGACCATCTTGTTGATTGGATGGAGCTCCCTCAGAATTATCTTCGGCATCAGACTCATAAAAGCGTTGCAGATCATCTTGTTGGTTGGATGGAGGTTCCTCAGAATCATCTTCGGCATCAGAATCATTTTTGGCAGTTTGTTGATTGGATTGAGGTACATCAGAATCATCTTCGGCAGACACGGAAGGAAGTGAAAAAAATGCATTATCTTCCTTGATGCAGTTGATTTCAAGATGCCGATTCTTCCACATTTTGATGTAGGAATGATATGCATCCTTTATTTTTCTCTTTATAGTTCCCCCAGATGATTTAGAAACTAAAACGTCCAATCTTTCCACCGCTTTTAAATTTATAATGTCAAGTTGGATCCAACCCTTTTCTAGCTCATGATATATAATATGATTAAAGTTAAAGAGTACTACCCAAGAAAAGAATATTCTCTTATGCAAATATCCTTGATAATCAACATATGGAACCAACTTTACATCCTGAAATGAGGTATTTAAATAGTAAGAGAAAGGTGGTGATTGGAAGCATGGTTGGGAAACTCGCAACTCCGACTAGAGTAATCGGCTACTCGGGGAGTACTCGGATCGGGATTTATATATGTATACTAGAAACTTAAAAATATACTAGAAACTTTAACCTTAAACTATGTTTGACCCGAGTGGACCCCGAGTTGCCCGATTCATCCGAGTTTGACCCGAATTTAACCGAGTTGGACCGTTCGACCGAGTTGCCCAAACTCTCATCGGGGACTCCCCGAGTTGAGAGTAATCGCCAAGTACTCGGCCGAGTCGTCCGAGTTTTACAACACTGTTTGGGGGTACTAAACTAGAAGTAGTTTGCAAAAACATACCTCAATCGTCATATGGTCACGGATAAACTCAAATTCTTCTATTTTTGGCTTTCCCGTATCCTTACCAGGGTCTACCATGAGTGGGGACCAGTAACGAAAAAGAGGGACTCTTTTCTCTTCAGATGAACCATTCGGAATAATAAGATTGGCAATTTTAGGAATTCTTCCCAAAAAAAAGAACTACAAAAAAAACAAAAAAAAAACCCCTTAAATTGTAAGTCGGAATAATCATAGAAATAGTATATAAAATAATGTAAATCCTGAATTTAAAGAATACCTCAACAATCCACATTGGTCCCTTGACATTCTCTCTCTTTCCCGAGAGAGTAGTATGCAACATAGCAAGAGCAGCAGCACCCCATGCAACATCGTTTAACTTTGAAGGAGACAAGTCATCTAAAAATTGTAACCAACATGCCGGATAATGATTTGGTTTATCCCAATTTGGAAGAACTTTAGTACCAATAAGGTACATCAGATACCCTTGTACATAAGGTGCAAGGGCATCGTCTGATACATCCTCCGGAACTGCCTCAAACTTCTCTTTCAACCATTTTTTAGACACCTTCATTTTCATTCCTTCTTCCTCATAAGTGCCAAGCATATCAATGCAAATTTGCTTAGTCTCTATATCATCACATATAACCGGTCGGCTACCGTCAACAGGAAACCCTGAGATAGCAAATACATCTTGTAATCCCAAATACAACTCAATCTGACGATCACGACCGAAAGTGACTTTACCAATATGAAAGAAGTAAAACTTACCCATATGAAAGAAGTAACACTTACGAGTCGAGTCACGTATCGAGTCACGAGTCAAAAAATCATGTGTTCGAGTCGAGTCAAAAGTTACGAGTCGACAACTATAGTAATACATTTGTAAAAAATCAATTCTATTACAAAAATAAAAAATAATAAAAATAATAAAAAAGCAAAAAAAACCTTATTTTTCTGTTGGTTGACAGCTTGAGGCAGCTTTGACACCTTGAGACTCAAAATTACAGTGACCTATCACTTACCCTATCACTTGCATTAAATGCAAAAATCCGGCATCTGGTTTTGTTTCAAAAAAATCTGGCATCACCGGCGAGTTAAAAAAGAAACGGGAACTACTTCAAAAAACGGTAATCACTGACAACATTTAATATCCATAACATTTAATATCAACCATCATTTAATATCAAATGATTGAGAAACTGCTTGCAAAAACAACATAACCATCATCACCATACAACGACCATCACCATTCACAAAACGACCATCACCACCCTCCTCATAACGAAACGTTGGATCAAAATAGCCCATTTCTTCGTCAAAACCTAAATTTTTTGGGTTCCAATAAACCTTCTGCGGCGCACTAGTTACCCAATACGTTGGATCCACAGGCCGTATAGGAGACAGAGGTGGAGACAGAAACATAGGAGACAAAGGTGGAGACATAGGTGAAGACAGAGACGAAGGTGGAGACAAAGGTGGAGACGGAGACCGAGACGCATTCCTTTTCACAAATATTATTATGATAACACACACACCTAAAACACACCCTGATTTCCTATGGTTTCATCGGAGACGGAGATTTTGTGTGGGGTTGGGGTGTGTACAATTGGGTGGGGTTGGGATGTGTAAGTGTAAAAAGGGAAAGTGGAAACATCACGAAACGTATCAGGGTACTTATAGGATCCCTTTTTGACATTTAATAAAATGAAAAAAAGAGAGAGAAAATAAATTTAGATGAGATTAAAATAAATATTTTATAAAATAACTCATTTTTGAATAGTTTAAAAATGTCAACCCATCTACAAAAAGCTTTTGTTTGTAATGGTAAAAACATTTTTAATGATTTTTTATACACAAAAAAGTCTTCATCAACGCCTGTGACCCCGCTTAGCAAATTGAAAACACCTTTAGAAGTTGAGGTAACAAATGGTCAAAAAGAGTTGTTGAATATCATTTCATCAAAAGTGGTGAAACGAAACGTATAGTTAAATCGTTAAAAATCTCGTTAAAATTAATTAACGTAACTTTAATTAATACGTAAATGAAATATACAAAAATGCATATGACGTGATGGGAAATCGTAAAATGGAAAATAAAATATGGAGGAACAATAAAATATGGGAAAGACGTTGGAACGTTATGTGGAGGGACTGCCCCAGAGTATCGAGGGGGATGTCACCTCATCTAATCCAAAAACTCTCGAAGAAGCGATCGCACTTTCACAGCGATTGTTAGATCGGGTGCTCAAACGGGGTTCTACCTCCGTGATCAACGAGCACAAGAGAAGTTTTGATAACCGTGGGAACAACAACAACAACAACCGGAACAACAACAACAACAACCGGAACAACAACAACAACTACAACAACAACAGGAGCTACAGCAACAACAACCAAAACAACAACCACAACCGAGACCACCAGCAGAACCGCAACAGCCACCATCAGCAGCAAAATCGCCGTCAGGAAGCCGCCAGGGCTTATGTGGCTGTGCCTACTGATAGAAAAGTTTATGCCGGGACACAACCTCAGTGTATCAGGTGTAAGTTGCATCACACTGGACCTTGTACAGCGACTTGTGGCAACTGCCGAAGAGTGGGACACATGACCAAGGACTGCTGAGCCACCGAGGCCAACACACAACCGATAGTAGTAAAGTGCCATGGTTGTGGTGAATTGGTGCATTGCAAGAGTAACTGTCCAAAGAACCCCAACAACGTTGCCCGTGGAAGAGCATACGTGCTCGGTGATTGAAACGCACTTCAGAAGCCCGACGTCGCTACGTGTACGTTCTTATTAAATCAACGCAGTGCTAAGATATTATTTGATTCTGGAGCTGATAAGAGCTTTGTATCTACTTCGTTTGCTTTACTACTCAATATTGCTCCCATAGAACTAGATACCACTTATAAAATCGAAATAGCTAACGGAAATTGTAACACCCCCAAAATTCGGGTCCAGCGGAAGCATACATGCATTGGGGTGCTACGAAATCGGTATCACAACACAAGGTACAAAGAATGGTTTTTATTTCATTCGTTTAGAATATAATTCATTATCAAGCATTACAAGTTTACATCATCCAAAAATAGTTCGGAAGTAAGCCCATATAATATTTACAGTGNAAGACTATCACGAACTTATCCAAGTAAGGCTTGCATACTCGGTTCATGAGATCCATAAATACTGCAGGCGCGTTGGTCAAACCAAACGGCATAACTTGAAATTCATAGTGACCATAACGGGTCCTGAACGCTGTCTTGGGAATATCCTCTTCCCGAACTTTGAGTTGATGGTAACCGGACCTCAAGTCTATCTTAGAGTAGTAACTCGATCCTTGCAACTGATCAAACAGATCATCAATCCTTGGTAACGGGTAGCGGTTCTTTACCGTCAACTTGTTCAACTCATGGTAATCAATACACATCCTGAACGATCCATCCTTCTTCTTCACAAACAATACCGGAGCTCCCCAGGGCGAAGAACTAGGTCGAATGAATCCTTTATCCAGCAATTCTTGCAATTGCTTGGACAATTCCTCCATCTCTGACGGTGCTAGTTGATACGGTGCGCGCGCAACAGGTGCGGCTCCTGGAACTAAATCGATGCGAAACTCCACTTGTCGAGCTGGCGGAAGTCCCGGCAAGTCTTCAGGAAATACTTCAGGAAAATCACGCACTACAGGAACATCCTCGAGTCGCTTCTCTCCCGACTCCTTTTTAGCCACATGTGCTACGAATGCGTGATATCCTTTCTCGATGTATTTCATGGTCTTGATACACGATATGATATTCAGGCGAGTTCCACTCCTATCGCCTCGAACAATCAAAATCTCACCATTAAGAGGGATATGAACAACTCGTTCTCCACAAACAATACTCGCTCGAGGCTTGGATAACCAATCCATTCCAATCACTATGTTGAAACTCCCAAGCTCAATCGGCATCAAATCAATACTAAACGGGTGGTCTAAAAGGTTAAGGGTACAGTCACGGATCACGGTACGGGTATCAACTATGTTACCATTAGCTAACTCAATGCTATAGCTGACACCTAATGGGGTTGGGGTAAGCCGGAGTAACGGCGCAATCTTAGAAGATACAAAACTCATATCGGCACCCGAATCAAACAAAATTCTAACACGAAGGTTGTTGAGAAGAAACGTACCAGTGACAACATTCGGATCTTGGTGTTGCTCTCCATTCCCCATCACATACACTCTACCTCGAGCATTTCCATTTCCTTGTCCAGCATTCTTCGGGCAATGGCTCCTATAGTGTCCACGCTCTCCACATCCAAAACAAGTAACCACAGGCTGAGCATTCGCTCCTGTTGCCACAACCTTGCTTTTACAAAACCTTGCAATATGACCAACTTTCTGACACTTCATACATCTCACAGCACACGGCCCAGTATGGTGCTGCTGACACTTGCCACAACGAGTTTGCTGCCCAGCATTCACTCCTCCTTGTGCTGGTGCGGCCACAAAAGCTTTAACAGTCTCTTGTCTCCTATTCTGTTGGTGGTGGTGATTGTTGTTACGGTACTGATTGTTGTTGTTGTTGCGGTAGTTGAAGTTGTTGTTCCTTCGGTTATCTTCCCATTTCCTCTTGTTGTCAAAGTGATTTCCTTTCTGAACAGCACCATGCTTAATCACTTGATCCATAAGGCGCTCAGCCATGCTAATAGTATCATCCAAAGTCTCAGCATTGTACGATGTCACATGTCCTTGGATACTTGCGGGTAATCCTCCAATGAACTTCTCAAGTAACTTCTCATTATCCGGCACCATGTGAGCACAAAATACTTTCAACTCCTGAAAGCGGCGCACATATGCAGCAAGATCATAACCCTTCACAGCCAAGTAGTAAAACTCGGTATCCAACTTCCTCAAATCGCTACGAGAACAATACTTCTTAACCATGGCCTTCTTGAAATCATCCCACGAAGTACTAAAAGCATTCTCCATTCCTTTCTCTTGAGCATAAGCATTCCACCATGACAAGGCATGCTCCAACAATGTACCCGTTGCATACTTCACCCTATTGTTCTCAGTACAGTTGCTCCTTTGAAACACTGACTCCATCTTCTCAAACCATTGAGTCAATCCAACAGCTCCTTCAGTTCCTTTGAAGGTAGTAGGCTTACAATCCATGAACTCCTTAAAAGTGCAGAAATGGTTGTTGGGAACCACTTGAACTCCAGCCTGTCCAACATTCTGAGGAACACCTGCTTGCCCGGCAAGCGCTGCTGCAATCCCTTCATCAATCATCTGCTGAATGGCAGCTGGGGTCATCTTCCTAGGAGGCATAATTCTATTAATCAATACAATCACAACCTTTGTAAGTATTTGATCAATGTGTCAGAATCATAGCGCAAAATAAACAACACCACAAAAAGAAAAGACATAACATAGCATAAGTCAACATCAATAACAGTACATCACCATAATACATCATAGATTTCATACTTGACATTGGTCTTACAAGATATGCAAAACAAGTACAAGTTTCCAACAAAATCTATCAACTGAACTATTCAGTCTACACGTACTAGGTAAACTACTATCAAAGATACTAACAACTATGAATGACCATTCACTGCCCTCTCGAACGATCTCCATACACAGCCATCACGTCAACACTGTCGCTAAACCTGAAGCTAGCCATCCTGTCGTAGTACATCTGCCACTGCATAGCATGAAGCTCATCCCATAATGACTGAATGCTATTATAGTATCGATCGCTGTCCATATCAAGAAACGCCTCTCTCATAGTCAACTGCTCTACCATCTTCCTCATCTCAATCATCCTCTCATCTAGCAAATCCAAACGCTCTTGCAACTTAGCGCTCGACCACTCCAACGAACTCAACCTCTCACTCTGCCTCTGATGCTCCATATACATCTCTCCTGCTGCTCTCCTATCATCCTGCACCTCTCGTCTCAATCCTGCAACCTCAAACTGCCTATCACCCACACGCCGAGTGATATTCCTATGGCTATTCCTACACCATGCTATATCCCGTCTCAAATGACTCATCGAAGCTCTGAGCTCTGACGGAGTAACACGAGCAGCTGTCGAAGACTCACCAATCTCATACGTCGTCGGAACCTCAGTCTCAAGCGCATATCCTAATGCCTCAGACGTATCCGACTCGTAAGTCACATCCGAAATCACAGGCGAAGGTGGCATGGGAGGAACATCCTGATCCTCATCCATAAACTCCTCGTCATCCTCCTCCTCATCATCATCACTATCATCCTCATCATCATCATCAATACCAACTTCATCCTCTAAACCTACCTCATCGTCCAAACCAACATCATCCTCTAAACCTGCCTCATCGTCCAAACCAACATCAACATCTAACTCAACCTCGTCTCCTAATAGCAATGGGTCAACAACTGGTGGGACTGGGACAGACATTATACTCTACAAGAGCATAGGGAAAGTATAAAAACACTAGCGAAATTTTCGAGAAAAACATTTTATAAGCCAAAGCATAATAGTGGAGAAGTTCCAAATCAAATCATAATATCAAAGCATGTACATATAAAGTTTAAATAAACACCAGGGCGCGAAGTGGCATGAAGAGCTGGCGGCTTTCTGTCTCAAAACATTTTGACTCCAGGAAAAAGTTTATAGTCGAGTGCGAGCTCGTTCTCTATAAACATTGGCTCTGATACCATTCTGTAACACCCCCAACTCAAATACGGCAGCTATCATGCTGGGAGTATTATGCAAATAGAAACCAGACACATTTATAGCTAACGAACACAACACGGGACGTTTATAAATGTTGCAAAACATATCATTCGAATTACAAACCATTTAGAGTACAAGGACTCTTAAGTCAAAGTAGCAGCGGAAAAAGTAAATAGAGTTTGCAGCGGAAAATAAACAAAGTTTAGCAGCGGAAGTAACAAAAGACACAAAAGGTTTTACGAATGACATGCAAATAAAGATAGAAAGATAGTAAAGCTGCCTTGACAGAAATGCCTCTTCAGCCTTAGCCACTCCACCATGCCCCAAGTATCAAGCTTCAAAGCTAATTATTAATATCATTAGTACCTGAAACACATGCTTAAAAAGTCAACACAAAGGTTGAGTGTAATCCATAGGTTTAAATAATAAGGTTGAGCACAAGGTTTTAATCATAAGATATGAGCAACATATGCAAATATCGGGTAATCAAGGTAACAACCAATGTATAGAGGCATCCCTGTGCATATAACATTGTTGATGATGCTAAGCTCATGACACGCAAAACGTTAACCAACAATCATAGTATCAATATAACCGCGGAATTTCATAATATAATAGTGCCCCCAAGGCCGAGTACTTGCCAATTACCCGGCAAAATCGAATATAGTACACCACAATTTGCCTATCCAGCAAAAGGAGTGGGAGGGTCAATTCCTATAGGCCTATATCCCTATATTCGCGCTCACTCGCAAGTGATTAATGGTTCATGATCTGAGGGTCTTGCAATGGCAAGGTAAAGCTACTTAGCACATCGTCAGGAAAGCATACTAATCAGGAAAAGCATACCAAAAATACTTGTGCTCAGGAAACATTTAAAGCATGTATCTCACCCCATGGGTTTATAAACATTTAAAAGATAAAAAGTGGGGCTATGAATCACACCTTATCAATAGCAGGAAACGAGATATATCAACCAATCAAATAATGCGTCACAGCAAATAATCCTCAGCACAACCTAAGCAATATAAATATCATAACTCAGCAATGGTACTCGAATATTTCAATAAACAATGCTTGAATAAAGTTTTATTAACCAATGGCGTTTGAAAGAGAATAGTTTTCAAAAAGAAAAAGTCTCGTGTGGGAGAAAGGTAGAAAGAATAAGTCGGCGAAACGACCAAATACGCAATAAAGACGAATGAATACCTCGAAGAAAGTCGTCGAAAAGAAATGGAAAGAAAAGAGATGAAAATGAAAGACACACTCAAATAAATAACAACACGCTAATAACAAGTCTCGGTTTTACCCATTTTCCCAAAATAACGTTGTAATAAAAGAGTTTTGAAATAGATAGTATTTGGTAAAATAGTTTGAGGTTTATAAAGAATTTTACGAAATTTCGGCATGACTTGCCCGTTTATAGAACATTTCCCGAGTCAACGACTCTTTAGTTAAATACTTATTACGTCAAGTTACAACATATAATATCTATTTGGACACATTATTCCCGTAAATATTAGTTGTTTAGATTATCGACCATTTCGTAGTTTTAGTACCAAAGGGTCCATAAGGTCCAAATAACCAATACCGTAAATCCAATATGTCCAAATCTTGTCCATCACAATATAACATCACAATAATAATAACAATCCGGATCCAAGTCCGATATCAATCCACTTAACTATGTCAAATGTATTTTAGGTTTCATAATTATTATTTCACGTTTATTTTTTTACCGTTTAACTAATAACATAATCCCGAGACCAAAATAGAACCCATGAGCCTTTCGGCTTAATCCAAACACAACCAATTCAAATCCAAACTATCCTAACCCAATCCAAACATCAACATAACAACAACTACATCAATATACATCATCCCCACCACCACCCGAGTCTCGGTGGTGGTGGCTGCCGGCTGTCGAGACACAACCAAACCAAACGGACCCTCAAAATTTATCAAACCAACAAGAAATAATACTCCCTTCGTCTCCAAACATCAAACAACAACAAAAACATCAAGACCCTCACCGAGTCACGAGTTGACTCGGTGAGTCGAGACCGAGTCGCGGCCAAACGAGAACAAAAACAATATCCACACAAGTTTTATATCAAAATCTTTAAATAAAAACATTTTTATAAAAGAAAAAATAATTAAAATCGGTTTTCATATAAAATAAAAATTAGGGTTTTGAAAATTAAAAGAAAATAAATAAAAAGGGGCGGCGGGGGTGGTTTTACCGGTGGTAACTCTCGGTGGTGGTCTGTGGCGGCGAGGGTGGCGCGTGACGGCGGTACAGGGGGTTTTGGGGTGCGTGCGTAGTACGGGGGTGACGGGGGAGTCCCGATCTACGAGTTGGTGTAGGTGGTGTAAAAGGAGGGTGGCCGGAATAATTTTCCGGTGGCCGGAATTTGGGGTGTCGCCGGCGAGGTGGAAGAGAGAAGAGGGAGAGAGAGAGTCAAGTGGGTGTGTGTGTGTTTATTATGTGTAAAATGAGAAAAAAATATATTAATAGAGGTATTTATACATAAATAAGTATAGGGTAGTTTATGAATAAAAGGAAATGTAGGGTAGATTATGTAAATAAACTCAAGGGTCCAACTTTGCCAACGTACTAAACTTCTCGCGTATACGGTTCGGGGCTCAAACGACATAGCAAACGGACTCGAAAAATTACGAAACTTGCGCCATTGTTCACGAAATAATTTTTCGAATAAAATCAAGCATACACTTCATAGTTTTTCTCAAACTCAAAATAAATCAAATAATTTGGCAAATGCAATACAATTCGAGTTTTCTAGGTTGTGCTAAGTCAATAAAGGAATAAATTCTCATTTCCAAATATATCNGTTTTGGGGTGCGTGCGTAGTACGGGGGTGACGGGGGAGTCCCGATCTACGAGTTGGTGTAGGTGGTGTAAAAGGAGGGTGGCCGGAATAATTTTCCGGTGGCCGGAATTTCCTCCGGTGTGGGTCGCCGGTGAACAAGAGAGAAGAGGGAGAGAGAGAGTGAAGTGGGTGTGTGTGTGTTTATTATGTGTAAAATGAGAAAAAAATATATTAATAGGGGTATTTATATTAAAACAAAGTATAGGGTAGGTTTGTAAATATTGAAAGTGTTGGGTGGGTTTTGTAAAATAACTCAAGGGACCTACTTTGGCAACGTATTAAACTTCTCGCGTAAACGGTTCGGGGCTCAAACGACATAGTAAACGAACTCGAAAATTCACGAAACTTTCGCCATTGTTCACGAAATAATTTTTCCAATTAAATCAAGCATAAACTTCAGAGTTTTTCTCAAACTCAAAATAAATCAAATAATTTGGCAAATGCAATACAATTCGAGTTTTCTAGGTTGTGCTGAGTCAATCAAGGAATAAATTCTCGTTTCCAAATATATCTCACGCTTCTCAAGCCCAATTTATCATGCATTAAAAGTTTAAAAGTATCTCAGGTATGAAAATAGATATTTGGCTAAAAATAGGTTTTAGAAAAAGTACCTGGTGTTACAGTTATCATTGGAATGGATTGGTTGTCCAAGCACCGCACTAGAATTATTTGTGACGAGAAAGTCGTCCAAATTCCTCTCAACGGTGAAATCCTTATCGTTAGTTGTGATCACCATAGAACCCAACTCAATATCATCTCATATATAAAGACGGTGAAGTACATAAGTAAAGGATGTCATGTGTTTCTGATCAAGTGACGGAAGGTGAATCAAAAGAGAAGGGGAAACAACTTGAAGAAGTACCAGTCGTGAATGAATTTTCTGAAGTATTTCCTAATAGACTTGCCAGTTATTTCTCAAAAACTTGATGTGTCGTTGTATAGGTGATTATTCCTTATCAAGTTTTAAATTTATATTTTGCCAACTTAACCTATAACAACACTAACGAGCAGTGTACCCGATCAATGTAGCCTAGTTGGTAAGTAGGGTGTCGATCACTAAGAGTGGATTTCTAATATACTAATTCTACAGGTATTTGACTCTACTAAGT
This sequence comes from Artemisia annua, assembly GCA_014162995.1. Classification (NCBI taxonomy): domain Eukaryota; kingdom Viridiplantae; phylum Streptophyta; class Magnoliopsida; order Asterales; family Asteraceae; genus Artemisia; species Artemisia annua. Next base: position 62,581 of record LBNU01023557.1, read on the forward strand.
TATCCTAAACTAATGCAAAGGGGGGTTCAGCCTGAGAGACTGGCACGGATTTGGTTTTATATTAAACTAACCAACTAAACTAAACAAACAATAGAAGCTTGAAGATATCAAAGATAAGAAGAACGTGTTAACCAAGTTTAGTCATATATGATTAAGTTTTGATAGATTTCTGAGACCTGCAGTGACGGTGATCACGACAAGGCGCGGTCAATCCTACCTCTCGTTTCCCTAGAGTCTAGATTCCATTGTAATAGAATCCGCATAAAGCGATTTAATAATTACTGTGTTTATGATTAAGTAGCTTGTCACTTGTTTTATTGCTAGTTTTATATGAAGCGTATCGTAATCTAATCTGTCTCGTTGGATCTCGTTATATCGGCGAGTAAACCCTTAATGATCACTTATGTCTATCCTATTTAGCCAAAGACATCAGCTAAATAGGCGAGGAACAGGTATGACAGCCCGCAGGCTCAGCTAGACACAGAGGTTATCAATGCACTAATATAAGTCACCAAAAACATCATCATATAAACTTTAATCGATGGGAAAGCAATTTTAAAGGGAGCAGTATGGTGGCCACAAGCCCATCAATCCTAATGGATTAAAGCTTACTAATACAATAAAACAAAACTACCTAACATAGTAATTAAAACGAAGACTGAGCAACCAATCGAATTAGAAACACATCAAAACATCAAATAATCATAAACTTGGCTAACACATAAGGGTGTTAACCCATAATCTCTGTAACAAAGCACATAAACATAATCATAATGAATAGAGTATTAAACATAATGAATATGATACGCTAACAATGATTAGAGATATTCTTCAAAGATAATTGGGTCTTCAAGGTTGATCTTCTGCTGTTTGGAGGGGTATTTATCGTCTGGGTATGATCCTAAGGGTTCCCAAGGATACCCTAATTCGTTAATGAGTCCGGTATTTATAGATTCTGAAATCAGGGTTAATACGGCGCATCTAGAGAGTTAGATGCGCCGCATCTATAAGTAAACGTAGCCACCAAGTCTGAAACTGACCCGATATGGCGCATCTATAAATCTGATATGGAGCATCTCCCAATACGGCGCATTTAAAGAATTGATGCGCCGCATCTCCTTCAGAAACAGGTAGATCTCCTTTTTATCTTTCTGTGGCCGCTTGAATCAACTATAACGGAGTCGGGAAGAAGATTTTATGGCCAAAATACGAAAGCATCTTCAAATGTCGACTTGTAATCTTTGAATTCTTCTTTAAGCTTCTAATCTTCACTTGATGTCTCAGTAAGGATTGTATATGGCCAATACGGCGCATCGGATTGGTCCAATGCGGCGTATCAAGGTAACTTCGCATGGGGTCCAAGATTATTATATTCCAGAATATTCGTACACCGCCTTTAGATGCGGTGATGAGTGCTCAAACACTCATCATTTTTGGTCAAATCTGAGCTGCAAAACATTTTAAAACACTCAAAAACGCATCAAAATGCAGAAAATATCCAAGTATCGTGTTTTATATGTCTCAAATGCAAAATGTTTAAAAACAGATGAAAAATGAACAAAGTTTACATAATTGGCAGTTTCAGTCCCCCAACTTTCAAAGATTGGCAAAACTAGTCCCTGAAGTTTAAAAAGTGGAGTTTTATCATTCAAGGTCCCTGAAATATTTTAAGTTGTCAAAATTGGTCCTTGAATGAATTTTTGGGTGAATGGCAGAAAAGGTCCCTGAACTTTTGGAAAATGTCAAAAATGGTCCTTGGGTATTTAAAATGGAAAAATTTCAAAAATGGTCCTTGGGTTTATTAAGTTTGGCATGTTTGGTCCTTGTGATATCTTTGGAGAAGTTACATTTTCAGTCCCTCAACCTTGGGCAAATTACAAAAATGGTCCTTGTTATTACAAAAACCAAACGGACCCTTCCTTAAATCATAAACCCAAAACACTAACCCATTCCAAACACCAAGCCCACCACCCTTATAACCCCTAGCCCAACAATCCTAGCCCATTTACCCTTTTCATAAAAATCCCTCCACCCCGTTTTATTACTCCCTCCCCCAGTCAACAAGTCAAACAACTCACCCCCCTTCTCCACTTGCATACCTGCTACTTCAACCCAACCTCACCTCCACCTCAGCTTCACCATTCTATGTTCCCTTGACCTCCATATTTTCCAAAGTGCATTAATTGTTCCACAAATCCCTCCAAGCTACCCCAACTGCCACAATTGACAAATTGGCGCCAAAATCTCATTCAAAAGCCAAGATTTATTTGAGGGATCCAATGGCTCAGAATTCAAGTGGGATATACTCAGAAGGTCAAAGAAACCCTAGAAGTTCCATATTTAAGGGAAGAGAAGCAGAGAAGCAAGAGGGTAGTTTTAATAAGTTGTTTTTAAAATCGTTTTTATGTATCTTCCTTTGTAGTTGTTAAAGCTTAGCTTAAAAGTGTAATCTCAAGCATTTCAGTGTAGTAAAGACTCTTTGTAATCAAAATTCCAGTTATTTTGTTGAATTCAGTTTGTGCTTAAAATCTCTCAAATTCCATTTTTACTCTAAGTATTGTTTAGAGTTATTGTTATGGACAAATAAGCTCACTTAAGCTTCTCAGATAGCTTATCTAAGCTATTAGTAACCTTTAATTCAGTCTAGGATCACAAACAAAAAAATAAAAAAAAATATAGAATTAAATAGGTGAAAAATGAAAAATCAGTGTGCAATGATGAAGAAGCTGGAGCAGGGTTGATTGTGGATTGCCCTTGGTTTAGAAGCTTAGTGGTAAGCTATAGGTGTGGTTTTCGGTCCTTGGTTACTTGGTTCTACTCATAATTCCTTTGTAAGCCCTTTCATCCATTTTTGTTAAGTACTGTAGCATAGGCTTATTATCTGTAAACTCTGTGTTTATTGGCTTATTAGGTGTTTGTTAGTGATAATATAGCTTAAAGTTGTATGCTTATGTGTTGGATTTCATAGTTGCTTGATATTTCATTTTCACTGTGGAAATGGCATATTAGTGATTCATGATTGTTTGTTGTTTAAATTGTTGTTTATCTGTTCATTTAAGTTGTTNTAATAAAACAATATATATAAAGTTTGGTTATTCGGAAATAAATGATGACGCATTTATAGTCACATTTCGTGAAAGAAACTATTTTAAAATAATGGCGTACATATAAATGTGTATTGAGGAATTTGATAATAAACATGGGCTCGGGAAGTAAGAAGTCGGGAGTTAATGAGAAATGGTTACGTTTTATGTTATAAATGTATTTATTATGAAAATTAACGGAGAAACGTGTTTAAGGTGATGGGTGACGATAAAAATTTATGTTGGCAAGGTTTAATATTTTTCGTGAATTAAAGTATATTTTTCGGGAGAATCTATTTATAATTACACCGCAAGTCCTTGTTTGGGCACCTTTTGAAAATACTTAAAAGTGAGGGGCTTAGTTGCAAATTCGGGTATATAACCCTAACCCTAAACCTCTCCCTCACAAATTCATCTTCATAACCACACTCTCCTCTCTCCCTTTGAGCAGCCGCCACCTGCAACCCCTAGCACCACCATCACCGTCGGCCACCAATACTCACCACCACCTCCAAACTAATCTCCCTCTCATGCTTTTCAATTTGATATAGGCCACGCGCCATAAAACCTTGGTTAACATCACGTATCAGCACCATCACCATCTCGAATCACCACCACCCTTATTTCTTTATGTAGATCCGTAAATTATGTAGTCCAGAAAGGTGAGAAAACGCGTTATACGCGTGGTTTGACTAGGTCACGAGTCAAACTCGTGACTAGTTCTACTTTTTGGGTCGAAATACAAATGGGTTTAAGGTTTTTGTTTAATAAAAATAATAAGTAATTAGTTTGGTATCACGTTTGTGTCCGTGTGTGCGTCGAGTGAGGTAACCGTGAGCTTAAGCTCACGGAGTTGATGATGTTCTTGATATCCTCTCTTTTTGTTATTGTTTGATGGTATTCTTGATATTCTTGAGGCTTGCTGCTTGTTTGATGGCTGTGACGAGAAGGAGACCAAGTCGAGACCCTCCTGGTCTCGGCAAAACTATATAATGATGGTTTCTGTTGTGGATTAATGTTCTTGATGAAGTCCTGATATTGATGCACTCGTTGTTGTTATTTTTTTGTGGGTTCGAATTTGGTTTTATTTTGATATGGTGTCGGACAGACTGCGAATAGGTTAGGATTAGAAATATGGAGTTTAGTTGTTATTGCTTGTTGAAGTTGTTGTTG
>LBNU01023557.1:75995-88833 GCA_014162995.1 Artemisia annua
TGGTTCGGTGTGGTTACCAAGACATGGTACCAAAGGCGGTGTGTAGGAAGGCTCAAGGATTTCAAAGGAACCGAGATCAAGAGTCACACACAAAGAAGAAAAGAGAACGTGTAGTGTGGTACAAGAAATTTAGTTTTGTTTGTGTCGAATTCAAATAAAATTCAACAACAACACAACAAGAACAAAGCAAGGAGGCCGTGACTTTTGGTTGAAGATTCAAGGGAAGAATTCGAGACAACAAAGCAAGGAGGTCGTGGAAGAAACAAAAGAAAAAGGCGTTGCTTGTGCAGTTTGATAAGGTATACCGAGAGAAAAAACAATCAAGGATTATTTGGAGACGTTTAGCAATACAAGAACAACAAATAAAGAAAAGGATGGGCTGATCACTCGTTCATAAGAAAATACCGACGGGTATTGAAGAGTTGTTGAAGATACGGTGTAAGATTGAAGAAACACAAGGAAGTATTGTGGTATAACGTGTGAATGGAACAAGCAACAGCAGCAAAAATTATGAATACAAGAAGAAGGAAAGAAAAGACACGGAGCAGAACATGAAGACTAGAAGAACAAGACTTAAACAATTAGGGGGGAGAATGTTGGACCTTGTAATTGTACAAGTCTTGTATTATGAAGATAATGATAGATGAAGGACCATTTATGTTAAGTATAAAGTTTATAACCAAAAAGTAGTTATTTCGGTTGGTAGTTAAAGTTAGTTATTTTCTGTAAATAGGCAAAGGGTGTGTCGTTTGGTTGCATCCATTCGAACAGACATGACCATTGGGTCATACCCTTTCGGTGTCTATATATAGCCGAATACATGTAATCAGGAATAATAGTGTCCATAATAACAATGTAACAGATTTATGTTGTTCATATAATAGAATCAATCTTGTCAATCTTGTGTTTGCAAAACCTGTCGAATAAACCTGTGAAAGTGCAAACGAGATTCTATACTCGATGCTTCATTCGACTAATTATTTCTAGCACTAAAACTCCAAAGCAATATACATCTGACTTTTACAGAGAAAAGCCCATGCACCGCATACTCACGCTAGTTGAGATGTAACCACTGCATCAGGGTTAAAAAACAAATTGAGACACAAAATAACTTCTTGAATCCTAAATAGTATTGATTTTTACTATGTTCCTGCAGCACTCTATTACACCTCTGGTCTCATATCCTTTGAGCCGTCTGGCAAGATCAAAATTTGATATCTTTGGGTTCATATCCTTGTCTAACAAAACATTGCTGGCTTTCAGGTCCCTATGTATAATACGAAGGCGGTAATACTGATGAAAATAAACAAGCCCTCAAGCCACCCCGAGGATCATTCTGAAGCTGTGACTCCAACCAAGTACTAAATTTCTGGTTTTATCATAGGGGAGTAACTAGACAAAGTAGTAAATAATTAGTTCGATCAGAAATTTAATTCATTTCATAGCAAATGAAATTCTGTCTAGGCTTCTGTTGGGCATGTATTCATTATTAAACATGATTTCATCTCCTTAATCCCAGTATCCCAGAAGTTTCACAAGATTCTTATGTTGAAGTTTGGAACAAAGCTAACGTCATTTTTGAACTCGACAAAACCTTGCGAAGATGTGTTTGAAAGTCGTTTCACAGCAATTTGTCGTCCATCTTCGGACATGACTGGAACGCAGATACTAGCATATGTAACCGATACGGGATATGTGGTCCATATGGAAGCTGTAATCTGAACAACTCACCGGCTTGTAGTTGTATGGAAGGGTTTGAACCACAAAACCCTGATAAATGGAGTGCATCCGAGTGGTCAAGTGGGTGTCGTCGTAGAACACCTCTAAATTGTCCAAATGGGGATGGTTTTCGAGTGTTTAAAAATGTTAAAATTTCAGACACTCGGTTTTCATGGTACAACAAGNTATAAAAACATATCCCCGCAAACGGTGGTGTGGGTTGCTAACAGGGAGACACCAATAACGGATTCATCTGGTGTGCTTAGAGTCAGCACCAATGGATCGTTATTGGTTATCGCTGGTAGCAACAACACCATTGTTTGGTCATCTGACTCTAGTCTAGTGTCTCACTCAACCATAAATCCAGTGGCACAACTTTTGAGCACTGGAAATTTGGTTGTGAAGGGAAATGGTGAGGAAAGTTTTGTTTGGCAAAGTTTTGATTATCCTACAGACACATTTCTGGCCGGAATGAAATTGGGGAAGGACCTGGTTTCTGGAATAGATAGGCGGTTTACCTCATGGAAGAGCGTCGACGATCCTTCACCAGGTCCATACGTAACATTCGTAGATACTGACGGATTCCCACAGTTGTTTGGAGATAAAGATTCAGTTCCGTATACGAGGTTGGGACCATGGAACGGTGTTAAGTTCAACGGCATGCCTAACCACCAATCTAACTTGACAATCACCCACGAATTTGTCAATGACGATAAAGAAGTGTACTACAGGTACATGCTTGTTAATAGTTCAACTATCACGCGTGTCTATGTGAATCCAGAAGGTCTCTTCTTACGAAGATTCTGGATTGAACGAACCCAGGAGTGGTTCCTATTATACTGGAAACGCAGATATCCGATTATGTATATGGAGCAATAGTAGGTATATGGATGTTTGGTTGGCCGTATTGGACCAGTTTACGTATTCTTGAACATAGTTCTCAGAGTCCGGCTGTAGTTGTATGGAGGCTTTGAATACCTAACGCAAGACAACACATCTGATTAAAGTGTGTGACGTGGCATCCGGTGTGGTCATATTTGGGTGTTGTGTCGTCGTTATAGGACACCTGCCTATTCTTAAGGTTGATCACAATTATGGTGGTATGGTTTTCGAGGTTTTACATAATGTTCATATAATTGACGACACCGCTCTTCTTTGGTGAGTACATTTACAAGACACTCGGCTTTCATGGTACACAAGAGCATGACTCTTAGCGAATGTGAAACGCTTTGTAGGAAGAATCTTTGCTATGTACAGCGTATACAAATATTGATATAAGGAGCGGAATGGATGTTTGATGTGGTTTGGTGAATTAATGGATGTTCGAACAATTGATGACAGCCAAGATCTTTATGTAAGAATGGCTTATCTGACTTAACAAGTAAGCTTATTTTCATTTCAATTTTCAATTGCTTTAACAATTGTTTGGGTCAATAATTGTTATGGTAAATGTTGATTTTTCAGATAGCTAATGGATTTTTCAATTATAATAAAGTTAAGCAAATCAATCGATCAAGTTAGTATGGGTTCAAGTATTTTCTAATTAACCTGTTTGCTATGTGATTTTCTGACAGTCATCTCAGAGTCTACATCCAAATCAAGTTCCAACAAAAGGAAGCGAATAATCATAGCCGCAGTGTCGATTTCAATTGGTCTTGTTACGGGGATCTTGTTTTTTGCTATCCTGTATGCTTGGAGCAAAAAGAAGAAACCCCTAGTTGAAAAACCAGGTACCATGTCATTACTAATATACTGTATAACTGAGTTTACTTGTAATGGTACAAAAATATATATGAGCTCCCAGAAATAGCAAGAACTCGCTATCTAGAAACCAATGGTAATATTTCTCTAGTCGACATACTATGGTATTTATTGCATAACTAATGTTGTTCTTGTTAGTTTGTTTATTTATTAACAAAATGTGGAATGATGTGAAATAATGTGAGATGCTAATTGTTCCTTAACTAATATATAGTGGTTTGGTTCATCACCTTGCAGATGAACCAGTGAACACCATTGACCAAGAGTATAGCATGGAGATCCAGCAGGATGATACTGGGTTATCATATTTTAGCCTGACTAAGATTTTAAAGTATACTAATGATTTTTCAGATGACAATAAGCTTGGAGAAGGTGCTTTTGGTCCTGTTTACATGGTAAACAACATAAACCAAGTCTAGCTCTTTCTCTTGTGAACAGAGTATGTTTCATTGACACAAATTTTTATTCAAAATCAATTAAATATTTTCTAAATATATAAAATTCCCTATAAATATCGGAAAGTAAAGAATCTTAACCAAACCGTGATCGTATGTATTTTACCGATATGATGATGACAATTCAAATGATTGACTAATGAGTAAGATTGACAAAATTTTGGTCAATTTCATAGTACATATGCACTGATATATAGAATTCGAAACACATTTTATTTTATTTTTATGATGCGCGATTGCTAATTGGATTATAATTGATTAGGGTATCTTGGATGATGGAAGAGAAATAGCAGTGAAACGGCTATCAAAAACCTCAAGACAGGGGCTTAATGAGTTCAAGAATGAACTTAAATTCCTAGCAAAACTTCAACATCGAAATCTTGTAAAGATTTTGTGATATTGCAATCAAGGAGATGAAAGTATGCTGATATATGAATACATGCCAAACAAAAGCCTGAACTTATTCATATTTGGTACGACTCTTACATCACAAATTCCTTTAGTTTGTGGGTTTCAGTTAGCTAATAGTAAGAATGCTTTAATAAAATGCGTTATCTATGTTCTTAATGTTACTTGCATTAAATTTTATACTTTGCAGAAAAAAGTAGAAGTTCAATACTAGACTGGTCTCAGCGCTTTCGCATCATCCATGGGATTGCTAAAGGACTTCTCTACCTTCATCAAGATTCACGGTTTAAAATTGTTCATCGAGATCTTAAAGCTAGCAACATTTTGTTGGATACTGACTTCAATCCAAAGATATCAGACTTTGGTCTCGCTAGAATGTTTAGAGAACATGAAAATGAAGCAAATACGAACATGGTAGTTGGAACTTTGTAAGAATCCATAACCAAAGCAATTTCTTATATACTCCGTAAGTTATAGTTTTTCAAATATGATATACTCCTTAATATGCTTATATATTCATATTTTTGGCTTAGGGGTTATATATCACCAGAGTATGTTGTAGATGGGACCTTTTCGGAAAAATCGGATGTCTTTAGTTTTGGAGTTCTTGTGCTGGAAATAGTGAGTGGTAAGAAAATCAGAGGGTTCTCACATGAAAAGGACAGTGATAACCTACTTGAACATGTAAGTAATGTAAAAGTGGGACTATATTCAAAGAAAAACTCTAGTATACATAATATATGACTGTTACTTACGTTGTTGTGGTTCATCTGTTATTTTTTCAGGCATGGAGACTCTATGAAGAAGGCACGGCTCTAGAGTTGCTTAGTGCACATATGCGTGACTCAAGAGTCGATTCTGAAGTACTTTGGTCAATACACATTGGTCTTTTATGTGTGCAACATTATGCAAAAGATAGACCAACTATGTCATCTGTGGTTTTGATGTTTGATCAAGATGGTGCCTTGCCCCGACCTAAACAACCTGCATTTTATGCTAATGGATTGCCTAAAGTTCATCCAATTTCTATCAATGATATCACAGTGACAATGTTAGAACCTCGATAATTGTAATATTTATCCCTGTCTAAGGTCCCTTATTTGTGATCATATATAAGTAACTAGCTAGCGTTCTTCTACCAAGCAATATGAACTTTAAAATTGTATGAGATGTCGATCAACGAAGATATTCACAGTCCTTATCCATTTAAAACATAATATTTATGTTTAATAATACTTATTTTTCAGATGATATTTGTCTCTTGTAAGATAGATAACTGATCATACACTAATATATACATACACACATTTCTGCATACACGTCTTCGAAATTCTAATGAGAATATATATGAAATTCTCCATATTTACTTACTAATTTAAGCAAGTGAATAATAACTAATTCAATTTTAACTTATCAAAAGCCAAATACAAAGAAATGACATAATATTTAGTTATTTCTTTCTTTTTTAACAAACTTAATATTTGCTTAAATATTTTTTTGGTTTTTACGCAAATTAAGCCGAGGGACACAATCTACATCACTAGTGGGTCCAACGTTAGCTCTATTACCACTTTGTTGACTTGCTACAATGCTACTTAGCTCACATGCTGAACATATAAGTCCACATGAATATCCCTATAAAACCAATTGCCAATTGAGTGAGAAACCAATTAAGGTTGTTTATCGGCATTTGTTTCATTCTTTTTTCCTATATGGGATTGAGTCTAACCCAATAATACATGATACATGGACAGTCTATTAAGACAGAAAAAAGTGTTGAACTGATCGATTGGTGCACCAATGACTCATAGGTAATCACTGAGGTATTGCGGTCAAGGCAGACTGGTCTGTTATGTTTACAAAATCATGCAGATGATAGAATGAGTTTCTCACCAATATATTGTAAATATATAAATTTGATATTTTAACTCGGATAATTCTACCGTTATAGCCTCAGATACAAAATATTCCATTTTTAGACAAGATGTATATTTTTCTGTATCGAAATAAAAGGTGGTTAATTATATGGTTCCCATTAAATTCACGAAATACATGAACCAAATTATTTAGAAACAGAGTTGAGCAAAACCAATCAAATATGGATCGGCAGTTCATATCAAATGCCCAACTTACAAGAGTCTACCACAAAATTCTATCTAAAAAAACAAGTGACATTGTATTTAAATAAAAAAGAAGATAACAGACTTCATATATCTTTTTGTATTTCCAACAAACTATTCCTTCTAGGATTAAACTTGAATAAAAAAACATATATACGTGTCTTGCGCATACTATGATTATTGCAAGTGATGAGATATTTTCTATCGAGCATTTAACAATGTTATAGTAATTTCATCAACAGATTCTTGTGTTGGCCCGGATGAAAAAGACTTCAGTACAGGCATTTCCTCTTCGGCAAAAAATGCAGGTTGTTTAGGTTCAGGCAAAGCATTCTCATTTCCTAACATGGAAACCACTGACGCCATAGTAGGCCTGTCATCTGGATGATGTTGAACACATAACAACCCAATATGTATTGATCGTAGTACTTGAGACTCGACGCATGAGGGTCTTAAAGACGAGCTAACAAGCTCAAGTGACTTATCTTCTTTGTGCAATCTCCATGCCTAAGTAATGTTAAAAACATTTAATTATGAACTAACAGTAAGAAAATGTGTCTAATATGTAAAATAAACCCAACGCACCAATACTTACATGTCCAATAAGGGTATTGTTGTGNAATGACATAATATTTAGTTATTTCTTTCTTTTTTAACAAACTTAATATTTGCTTAAATATTTTTTTGGTTTTTACGCAAATTAAGCCGAGGGACACAATCTACATCACTAGTGGGTCCAACGTTAGCTCTATTACCACTTTGTTGACTTGCTACAATGCTACTTAGCTCACATGCTGAACATATAAGTCCACATGAATATCCCTATAAAACCAATTGCCAATTGAGTGAGAAACCAATTAAGGTTGTTTATCGGCATTTGTTTCATTCTTTTTTCCTATATGGGATTGAGTCTAACCCAATAATACATGATACATGGACAGTCTATTAAGACAGAAAAAAGTGTTGAACTGATCGATTGGTGCACCAATGACTCATAGGTAATCACTGAGGTATTGCGGTCAAGGCAGACTGGTCTGTTATGTTTACAAAATCATGCAGATGATAGAATGAGTTTCTCACCAATATATTGTAAATATATAAATTTGATATTTTAACTCGGATAATTCTACCGTTATAGCCTCAGATACAAAATATTCCATTTTTAGACAAGATGTATATTTTTCTGTATCGAAATAAAAGGTGGTTAATTATATGGTTCCCATTAAATTCACGAAATACATGAACCAAATTATTTAGAAACAGAGTTGAGCAAAACCAATCAAATATGGATCGGCAGTTCATATCAAATGCCCAACTTACAAGAGTCTACCACAAAATTCTATCTAAAAAAACAAGTGACATTGTATTTAAATAAAAAAGAAGATAACAGACTTCATATATCTTTTTGTATTTCCAACAAACTATTCCTTCTAGGATTAAACTTGAATAAAAAAACATATATACGTGTCTTGCGCATACTATGATTATTGCAAGTGATGAGATATTTTCTATCGAGCATTTAACAATGTTATAGTAATTTCATCAACAGATTCTTGTGTTGGCCCGGATGAAAAAGACTTCAGTACAGGCATTTCCTCTTCGGCAAAAAATGCAGGTTGTTTAGGTTCAGGCAAAGCATTCTCATTTCCTAACATGGAAACCACTGACGCCATAGTAGGCCTGTCATCTGGATGATGTTGAACACATAACAACCCAATATGTATTGATCGTAGTACTTGAGACTCGACGCATGAGGGTCTTAAAGACGAGCTAACAAGCTCAAGTGACTTATCTTCTTTGTGCAATCTCCATGCCTAAGTAATGTTAAAAACATTTAATTATGAACTAACAGTAAGAAAATGTGTCTAATATGTAAAATAAACCCAACGCACCAATACTTACATGTCCAATAAGGGTATTGTTGTGTTCTTCTTGAGAATATCCTCTGTTTTTCTTACCACTTACAATTTCCAACACTAAAACTCCAAAGCTATACACGTCTGATTTCACTGAGTAAAGTCCATGCACCGCATACTCGGGAGCTATGTAGCCACTACAAAGAATTAAAGCTTGATTTGATATGAGAATATTAGATTAGAAAAATACAATCCTGTGAGAAATCTAAATCCTTACTAGGTTCCAACCACTCTATTGGTATTAGCTTCAGTCTCGTATCCGCTAAACCTTCTAGCAAGGCCAAAGTCTGATATCTTCGGGTTCATGTCCTTATCCAACAAAATATTGCTAGCTTTCATATCTCTATGAATGATTCGTAGGCGTGAATCATGATGCAAATAAAGAAGCCCTCGAGCAATCCCGTGGATAATACGAAAACGATGAGGCCAATCAAGCAATGTACTTCCAGAATTATCTGCCAAGAAGTTACTCACCCCCTTAGTTGGAATACAATAAACTTTACTATACTTAAAAAGTGAAATTTGTGTGTCGAACCGAATATAAACGTTTCCAGGCTTTTGTTTGCCAAGTATTCATATATTAGCATTCTTTCATTTCTTTGAATGCAGTATCCGAGAAGCTTCACAAGATTTCGATGCTGAAGTTTGGCAATTAATCTAACTTCATTCTTGAACTCATCAGGCCCTTGTGTTGAAGTTTTCGACAGTCTTTTCACAGCTATTTCTACTCCATTTTCCAGCACACCCTAATAGTTGAGGTTTAGTTAGTACTAGTATATTATATCCTCCGATTTATAACAAAAACATTATTGAGATTTTACCTTGTAAACTGGACCAAATCCCCCTTCACCAAGCTTATTATTATGATCGAAGTTGTTAGTAAACTTGGCAATCATGGAAAGGCTAAAAGATGACAACTCTGTATCTTCCTTACGATCATCAATGGTATAGTGCTCGTCACTGACTGGCACTGGGCCTACAAATTTGGAAAATGTTAGTCCGTTTGCTTAATTGTTAACTTTAAACCCGAAAAGAAAATAACATGTTTGGGTTACCTGGGTTTGGATTACGGGATATTTTCTTCTTTCTCCGTGCTACATACATTGCTAGAATTAGACATAAAAGGACAGAACCAGTTACAGCTGAAACGACGATTATGATGGTTTGTTTCTTCTTGCTGGAGCTTTGCTTCTGGGCTGTAGGGCCTTCAATCCAAATGCAAAATTAAAATGAGAATTTTCATGTTATTATTTGATACATATTTGTATATAGAGTCTTACTTGTTAGTTCAGAGGTAGGCATTCTTATATGAAGCATTTCAGTTTCCTCATACACACGGACATCCATTAGATCATTGAACCATAGCAAGCATCCGCTCCCACCATTTCTAATATCTAAACTAGCATAAGCAGTACAAGAGCAATTCTTCTTGCAGGCTAATTCACATTCGCCAAGTGTCATGCTCTGATTGTACCATGAATTATTCGTGTCCGGGAACTTCACACCTGAAATATTGCGAAAACCATCCCCATCCCCATTCCCATTCCCACAAGTTAACGGTTTCATCCTTTGACACCCACTTGACCAATCTGCTATGTTCCATTGTTCAGGGCGTCGTGGTTCAAACCCTTCCATGCAACTACAGGCAGGGGCGTTATTTATGTTACAGACTCCGTAGGGACCACATATCCCATAAGTAGCACAATTATCAAGTGTTGCTGTTGAAAACACACTCCAACTTTGTGTTCGATTGATCCAATTCAAGTGGCGGATATTTCCATCGGGACTCAGATGCATCCTGGAAACAAGTGAGTCGTTCACAAGTTCATATTTATAGTATATCTCTTTCTCATTAAAAACAAACTCGTGTGTAAATATGGAATTTTCTCCTAAATTAGGCATACCATTGAAAGTGACCCCATTCCAGGGTCCGAACCTCGACCGTGGATTCATACTCTGTCTCTCAAAAAGTTGTGGATACCCATTTGGAACCACCCGAAGAACATAAGGGCCTGCAGACGGGTCATCAGCGCTCTTCCACGATGTCAAGTGTATGTCATTCCCAGTTACCAAGTCCACACTGATTTTCATTCCTGAAAGAAGAGTGTCTCCGGGATAATCAAAACTTTCCCAAATTAAATTCCCCTGATCCTTTAGAACAAGATTCCCGGTATCCAAAAGCTGTGCCACCAGCCCCCTAGTCATGACAGTTCCCGACAAATTTGTTGACCAGATAACAGTGTTGTTACCATCCAAAAGTTCTAAACCACCCTGGCTAACTTTGAGCTCACCAGACTTGTTTGTTAGTGGTGTCTCGGTGTTAGCAACCCATACCACCGTGCAAGTCGATATCTTCTTGTACCATATCCCCACGTACCGATTCTTTGCCGAGCCAGGGCTAAAAAACCCCATTTCAAAATTCCCGCCAGTTGAAATAATGGTGTCACCATCTTTGATGGTTTGATTTAATGCTATGGTGTCTACTGCTGCACAAGTGATCAAGATTGAGATTTGAACAGTAGCGTATAAGAACAATATGGTAAGTTTTTCCATGAATATAAATTTGCCTATTCTCATATGAGGATTATGTGGATTGAGCCCATAAAAAATAGACCAAAACAAGAATAAAAATTTGACTATGGAAAGTTTGTGGCAAAATTCAAATATGATGGTCCAACATTTGATATTTAGCAATGACTAGTACAACTTTCCAAGTAACAAGCTGTTGACCAACTTTTTCTTCAGTTCCCACTAGCTACAAATGGAACATTTAGCTTGGTTTTGATATGGCTTTGCCCCACAAATCTAAATGTTGAAACTTAAAGGTCTGGGTATAGAAAAAATGACGAAAATGCTCCGATGACCCGAGTGTGATGTTTACGTTCTAAGTTCGATTACAAGACTTGCGGGGTTGATTAGTCGACGGAGAGAGCAAGCGTCTATGGGTATTCATTTGAAAATAAGAAGGAAATTACTGTGTTTGGATGTTACATTTTGTTTCATTTTGCTAGTTGTTACTTATATAGGGGTCGTTTTGCAGCTAAAAACATACTCAGTAGAGAACTAAAAACATCATTTAGTCCTAATATGTGGTTTATAAAAGATAAATTTTTGTATAGCAGAATCAAATATATCCAGAATAAAACAAAACAATAACCTTTGTATATAATTTTCCGAGATAATTAAAATAAAATCGTCAGCATAGGAGACCAAGGAGGTAAACGCTTTGACTCTTAGGGAAACATTCAAACATCACTCTTTTCTAAATACCAAATTACATGTCACTATACTATCATTAAACATTCTTATTGCTTAATTAGTCATTTGTTGCAATACTTTAGTCTTTTTAGTAGGTAACATTTAGGCTACTTTTTTAACTTATCATAAATTAATATGTCCTAATTTGAATCTTATCATTTGAATGATTAATAACCTATACTTTGTACTTTGAAATATTGCACACACTTACATGTCCTACTAACAACACTCTACGCCAATCAATTATCATCTTTAAACACTAAAGTCTCTTTTCGTTTGTTGAAATATAAAGTGGACATTTATTTTGGAAAAATCCAAAATAGCATTGTTGACATTTATTTTGGGACGGAAGAAGTATTATTAATTTATCATATAGAGCCATGTAAGGTGTACGAGTAAAACCTGAAAGTTAAAGGCTACAGAAGATATATGTATGCGTTTGTAACTTTCTAACTGTTTAATTCTTCCATGGATTCACAAGTCTTTGTAAATTATAGATTGTAACTATTAAATACAGAAACATTAAGAAAAAAAAGTTAAGAGTAGAATGATAATGCTTATAATCATTTACCCGGAAAGTACATTCTAGATTGGTGACCATTAATTTTTTTTCCTGGCCCCAAAGGTCTAAAGCCCACTTGCTACATACAAGAGGAATAACCATTAACCAATCATCAAGCAGCTTGGTTGTCCGTTGTCATATGATCGACTTGCCACACAAGTTCTAAAGCTAAACTTGAAGGTCCCCCACGTAGAAAACATGGAAAATGGTTGGTTGTGATGGTCTGAGTGTGACCGTTGATGTTTAAACTTAAAAGTCAGATACAAGTCGACTGAGTGTAGACAAACAAAGGTTTTCTTTAATATGAGAACTTCATAATTCATACTCATAGACATGTTTGTTACCACGAAATTACGATAACTCTAAACTTTATGTAACCTTGAATTTATAAAAAATAAAAAGTAAAATAAAATACAAATTAGAGTGAGTAACTCGCTAAAGAAATGGTCGTGGGTTGAAGTATCATTTGATACATAAAGTAAAAAAATTCCGCTCATTTTTCTTTTGATGTATAGCTGCATTTAATTTGGTAACACAAATCATATTTAAAAATAATAATAATAAAAAATAATAATAATAATAATAATAATAATAATAATAATAATAATAATAATAATAATAATAATAATAATAATAATA
>LBNU01023557.1:89034-104531 GCA_014162995.1 Artemisia annua
TAATAAAAATAAAAAATAATAAAAAAAATAAAAAAAAAAAAAATAAATAAAAAAAAAAAAAAAATAAAAAAAAAAAAAAAAAAAAAAAAAAAATAAAAAAAAAAAAAAAAAAAAAAAAAAAAAAAAAAAAAAAAAAAAAAAAACACTTTTCCAGAAAACCCCATTGTCTCTTTTCTTTTGAATTCTTGTAAACCAAAATTTACATAATTTGTACTTCAAATGAACCAGCAAAAAACTATTCTTGAGAATCTAAGTTCCTCGGAGAATTTTGTAGATCATAAATTCACAATTTCAAGCAATTAAACATGTATATAACATTACCAAAAGAACATAGGAATAAACTCGTCAACGCAGGAGACCAAGAGACTAATTAATTCAATAATTTGCATTGAAATTTAGACAGGATTAAGATACTATGTATTTTAACATTTCTGCAACATCAAGAATTTAAAATGATAAAATCACATATGTCACTGTATTGTACTAATTTACTATTTCGTAAATGCAATTTGGTCATTTTTTCACTACTTTATTCTTTACTAGTTTTATAACCCGTGCATGTATGGGGTGGGCAAATTGTATAACGGGTAACATATTTCAATAGCTGAATTTCGGGCAGATTGTATAATGCGTGATAATATTTCAATATGTGTCGTTGCTATATGTCGTGTATTTATTTTCATCTCACAGTAACCCGAGAAGTCGTCCATTCATTTTAATATTTATATTCCTGTTAATAACAATTTTAGTTGTATTTAATTTTTAAAGCCATGTACACACGGGTTAAACTTAAGAGCATAAGGTATCGTTTGGTATCATGTTGTGGTGCCGTAGGAAAAATTGTGCCACCTTAGCACTTTTTCTCATAACACCATAATCCATCACGATACCAAAAACACCCCTCCATCATATTACACCATAATCTGACGCAATGGTGCAACCCTGGACCTCATAGATTTTATTTTATTTTTTATTTTATTCAAATAAAATAATGCATTAAATTAACATTAAATTTTGCATTAAAAAACCTTAAAAGGTACATAAACTAAAAATTATGTAAAAATAGTTTAACACACATTAAAAAATTGGGTTGTTTAACATTTTAACTTTAACACATTAAAAAAGACATAAAACTAAACACTGAAAAAAGAAATTATAAAACATATATACCCTCTCCAACTATACCTACCAAACTCATCCATACCTACCGAACTCAACTTGTATAAAACATTTTACACTCTCAACTATAATATACCAAACTCATCTTCTAAACTCAAAAAAACATGTATCTTCTTGAATCTCACCGTACCAACCAAACTCTAACATACCTACCAAACTCATCTTCACACGCACACACACTCACTTCCACACTCAAAAGAAAAAAAAAATGAAGAAATCTCACCGCGTGGGCTGGTGGTGGTGGCACAAGAGGCTAACAACCAACCATGGTGTGGTTGTGGCGCCATTGTTGTTGGTTAGTGGATTGGCGCAAAGCTATAGCATGAATGTACCCAGACCTCTAAAGAGAAATAACAAGAGTTGTTATTGAATGTGGATAGCTAAAACAAATACTTTTCCTGATATTTTTATTTAATCTCATAAAGAGGAACAACATGAGTCATTCGTATATTTATAATCTCATGTATTTATTTACATATCAAATTAACCCGCGCTTTTATTTTAATATTTATTATTGTTTGTAAATACATTAATTTAATATAATAATAATAATAATAATAATAATAATAATAATAATAATAATAATAATAATAATAATAATAATAATAATAATAATAATAATAATAATAATAATAATAATAATAATAATAATAATAATAATAATAATAATAATGGGTTTCCTTTCGGAGGATGGGAAGAGGTTACGACCTGCAGACTTGTTGCTATTTAATTGGCTCCAAGGAAAAGATGCATGTTTGGATGTGACAGGAATTTCCCCCGTTGCTGGTATTGGGGTGACTTCATGGGCTCCTGGGGTAGTATTGCACAATGCTGTGGAGAGGGGAAAAAAAAAAGAAGTATGCGTCAAAGTGTGAGGACAACGGTTACAAGTTCATATCATTTGCATTTTCTATGTTCGGGGAATTCGATGCAGAGGCTTTGGACACACTTTCACGCATTAAGTCTATTTCTGTTAGCCATTCAAATAATGCTAAGAGTAGCGCTTTTATTTTTCATAGACTGAGTTTTTGTATTCAGAAAGGAGTGGGCGCACAGCTTGTGTCTAGACTCCCATCCAACTTTATGTAAATTTTTACATCGCTAATAAAAAATAATAATAATAATAATAATAATAATAATAATAATAATAATAATAATAATAATAATAATAATAATAATAATAATAATAATAAGAACAATATATGTATTGTATTTTTTATTTTATTTTTATAAAATATAAAGTATAGTGAGTATAAAGTCTAGGGAATATTATTAAATTTATAAATTTATTAAAAACGTGAAAACTGATAAGTCTATTTAAGTCCATATAACGTATTTAAAAATTTAACAACTAAAGTTTTAATGATTAACCCCTCTTTTGTTAAGTTTTATTTTTATAAATCAACACATTTGTTTTTGTACATATTTATTTCATCAACTGAAAATTGCATCATTTGACCAACTTGAGCTTCAATTTTGACTTTCAATTGGTAAATAAGAATGCTCAGATTTGTCATGTAAGCAGAATGGTGCACTCCTATTGATTCAATTGCAATTTTCAACCTTCTTTTTCATTTTGTGGAATTCTCTTATTATATAAGAGATTGTATATAAGTTGTAATCACTTTCTTGACCTAATTTAGCCTACTTTTCTAGCATATGATTAAGGGAAGTGATTGGCACACTCCAATTTTTTATTGGGACACTCATGGTACAACCAGTTAAAGCAGAATATATAAACTGTACAACTGTTTAATGCATATGTTGGAGTGTCCCAATCAAAAACTTGAGTGTGCAAATCATTTCCCTATGATTAATATAATCTTAACTTGAATGTTATTTTGAACGATTAAGTCATGTTGCTATCAGAAGAAAGGTCTGTGTGAACAGATATGCACATCATTTTCGACATTGATATTACGAAAATGAACCATTTTTGTTACTGTTTTACCAAACTGAACTTCGCCTGTATTATTTACGAAAATGAACTTTAAAATATGAACCATTAGATTCATTTCAGGATATATTTTTAACCGTACACGTGTTCACGATCTTCTGGGCGACATTTTCAGGCGATCGAAAAGTGACTTGATAGTAATCAAATTAGAATGAAAAATAGTTGTTCACAATTTATGGTTGTTATAAAGATAGTAATCAAATTAGATATAAGTTAAAGATAATTCTGAAATCATAAGTATATGTTTTACTAAACACGGAAAAAGAGTATCAATAATCTAAGGCAGTAAAGATTACGTATGGGCAAATACTAAACGAGTAAAAGGTAAAGCTTATAAAAGGAATGTATGCATTTGTGATTTCCATTTGTGACCTTAATTACATCATCATCATCAATGTAAGCTCATAAAGAATAGGGAATAAGCCTGGAATCAAAAGCCTACAGAAGGTATGATATAGAAACATAAAGAAAAATGTATATGTGATGAATGCCTATAACTTGAGTAAACAGTAGTGATCGACTTAAATTGCTAACATATGTGGCATGTTGTGATGAAAGCTAGATGGCAACACGTAAGATTTGTAATGATATTCGAACTTCATTCCACGTGACTGACACTAATCAAACTTAAAAAACTCAAACCGACAAGCTTGTATTCGTGTAAAACTCTAGCAAGCTAGCACCTCAATCACGGAAGCTTTGTATCATCGTCATTACCACGGATCATGTGAATATATAGAAGTGTTTTATCAAAGAATCTAATTGAGAATCCAACTAAGATTTCGTTCAAAATATGCATTACCGAATTTTATAACTCTTTGTTGTTCTAAGAACCCGATTCTCCCTTGAGTATCTAGAAACTTGGTGTTCGAAAGAGTAATGGTTCCTATGCATATACCCGACGACATTATAAGCAACATACTTTCGCGGCTTTCAGCAAAACCCCTGTTGCGCTGCAAGTGTGTCTCGAAGCATTGGAATCATTTAATTTCAAATCCTAATTTTATTGAGTCAAGATCACATCACATGATCCTTCTCCCATTTTTTCCTCTACAGTCCATAGATGCTAACATAGCCGCAGATGACACTACTAACTCAATGTTAAAGTTATGTTGTCCTTATGGTCAACTAAATAATAACATCATCACAATTGTTGGAGCATTCAATGGGATAGTCTTTATGGTCATAAAAAGTTATTCGCAACTCACATGATCCTACACAACCCATTCACGGCAATGTACAATGTAATCCCACGTCCACCTACGAGTTATTACTCTAACTATGCATATGGATTTGGCTATGGATCAACCCCTGATGACTTAAATATAGTTAGAATTGAAGTTAATATATGTAGTAGGGAGTACCCTCCACCTGATCCAGATATTTGCAACGTGTTTAGTTTCAGAGACAATTCTTGGATCACATTTCAAGGATTCAACCGAAGAATTTTTCTTTTAGAGCATGTAGGTACGTTCTTGAATGGATCCCTACATTGGATCGCTTACAATGATACCCAAATGATTCTTACTTTAAACCTTAATGATCTCATATTTTCAGAGATACATCTATCGTATCAATGACAACGACCCAATGGCTCCATTGGGAACTCTAGATGGATCTCTTTGTGTAATTCATGCTAGCAGCCATACAAGTGTCGAGGTTTGGGTGATGAAGGCATATGGCACTGTAGACTCATGGTCAAGGATATGTTCGATCACATTCAGTGTGGGATGTAATTTCACGGATACGCTCTACCCCATGTGCATTTTGAAAAACAAGAAAATACTTATGGTGAATGACTTAAAGCAACTATTCATCTATGACATCAGGAAAGGTTCCTATAAGAAACTGCATAGTATGCCTTTCCTTGACACCGTTACCAGGTCTTTACGGTGTATTGGGTATGTGGAGAGCTTGGTTTCACATTTTACCTTATGTTCTGTTTGATATTTTAGATCATGGGGACATGATCATAACAAGTATTATATATTATATAAGTGTAAAAATATCAAAAATTACCTCATGTCAATAAATTGTTGGTTATTTCTTGGGTTCTAATTACTATGTTCTTTACGGAGTTTCAACAAAGAATTGGTAGGCATTGCAAATTACTGATCAAATAACCGATATTGAGCAAATATATTAAAAAGGAGAATACCTTGATTATTACGTCATCGGCAATGCTTATAATTATCAAAGGATGATGTTCCACACTGCGAGTCTGTAACCTATGTAATGTCTATGAATGTTAAAAGAACAATTTATTTTATGTTTAAGTGTTTATGGGTCGTATTGGTAAAAGGCTACATGTAATGGGTTGGGTCAAAACCTTAACCCAAATAGCCTGTTAGAAAGACAGTTATTAGTTGGCAGCTATTTGACAGTTACTAGGTTTTGATGAAACGACACAATGCTTCATGTGGCATCAGTCATGTCATTTCACAAAGTTTAAATAGGTTTAAATCGAGTCAATGTAAACAAGTCCCAAAAATCATATCAATATAACAGTGTTTGCATTATTTTGTTGCTACAAAACTCAGTTTCACTTACACACAAAGCATGGTAAACTATAAACATGTTATGCACAAGAATTGGCTGCAATATAGACCTGTGAACCATTACCAACATTGGTATCAGAGCATAGGTTCTGAAGCCTGGAGGAAGCCAATTCAGAGGCATGGTCAAATGGCACTCAACAAGAAGTTTTTGCAAAGAGAAGTTCCCCCCAGATTGCCACCATGGGGCAATCAGAAAAAGAAGTTATCTCCTGAGGGAAAAGAGATGTTGAGACAGAAGGTTAAAGAGATTGTATCTTACAATTCTTCAAAGGCACAAAAGAATTGCAAAGAAAGAGGAGAAAGTAGCAGTTTATCTTTGAAAGAAAAAAGGGCTAGGTGTTATGTTTGCAAAAAACGTGGACACGTTTTTTGGAAGTGCCCAAACAAAAGGAACAACACCAGAATTGAAGATCAAGACAAGACCATGACACCCTCAGTTATGCAAGTTGAAGAAAAATTGAAGTATCATGAAAGGGTACATGTAATCACAGATTACATGGTTGAAGGCTCAGATAATGGAAGATGGGACAACATTTGGTACATCAGCAGTGCTTTCAAGAGGCACATGAGCCCAACAAGATCTCTATTTAGAAGAATGATAAACAGGTTCAAAGTGGAAGGTGTTGAAGAAGAAGAGAAGAAATTCATCCTCTCTTATGGAGTTGGTGAGACAACTGTGGAAACAAGTGAAGGAAGTCTAGTGATATCCAATGTACTCTACACACCAGAGATTACATTGAATATACTTGGCATAGATCAATTAGAAGATCAGGGTTATATTGTGACATATGGTCACAACAAATGCAAACTAAAGTACATGTTTGATGATGAAAGAAAGCCAATGGAAGTGCAAGAAGAAAGCATAATGGCAGAAGATGAAGGAAGTTTAATCTCAAGTCACAACAAAATTTCTTGATGATTATTTTCAATCTATAGATACTAAAGAAGAGTGTCTGTTGATCAAGGGCATTGAGGATCTCAAAATGGACAAGGAAGATGTTCAAGACTACATAGATGATGAATACTTGAGTTTGAATGGGACACTATATGCCATGAAGGTAAACACTTTTCCCAGAATTATCTCTTTCTTAGATTTAATTAAGATAGACAAATTGGTATATAGAAATTGGGAAGTTATAGGGAGGAAGTTCATGGATATGATAGAATGGTTCTACTTAGTTTACTTAAAGCAAGATGTGATGATGTCTGGAAACAATATGGTTATACTTTTTAAAATCTTACTTTTTAAGTAAAAAATTAGCTTCTTAAATGTTGTGCATTAATAAAAACCAGATTAACTGAAAGTTTATGCAAAGTTTCATTAAAGAAAATTGTGATTTTCTTTTTCAAATAACAAGGCATGATTTATATGTTAAATTCAAAAGTTTAAGATATGATCAATACATTTGTTTGTTAAGTTTAAGATATGATTAATACATTTGTTTGTTGCATGAGTTACTGGACAATAACCTTAACTCTGCATAAGGTAGTCCAATATCACCTGGAGTTGTTAAGATACATTTATAATCATTTATCCTATCAAAACAAAGTAGAATATGAAGAATTTTATTGACTCGTGAATCATTTCATTTTAATAAAACACTTTAACTAAGTTATTACATACAGATTATGCTCAACCGTGAGTACAATAATCGGGCCGTGACCTATAACCTTAACTGCTACTACAATGTGTTTATCTATGAAGAGTACTGAATGTTATGTTACGACCGAATAACCTGAAATACACGATTTAGTATACTTTCATAGATGTACTAATCAAAAACCCAAATAGACATCAAAATCCACAAATATATCTTATCATTAACATGCACATGCTTTAGTACTTCGAGACACCATATAGACATAAACTTATACAAATAAACATTTTATCGAGGTTCTAATGTCGTAATAGTGACGTCATTGATTGAAACTGGATTAACTTTTGGCAAACTACCTTCTGCAAAAAATGCAGGGTGTTTAGGTCGAGGCAATTCACCATCTTGATCAAACATCGAAACCACAGATGACATAGTTGGTCTGTCTTTTGCATAATGTTGCACACATAAAAGACCTATATAAATTGCCCTAAGTACTTCATAATCGACACACAAGTCACGCATATGTGAACTAAGCAACTCAAGAGTCATGCCTTCTTCATAGAGCCTCCATGCCTATAAAAAAGAGAGATGATCCACGACAACTTTTCAGTTATTTTTTATGTATACTAACATTTTACATTGACATTGGTTTTATGTTTAAACTTACATGGGCAAGAAGGTTATCACTGTCTTTTTCATGAGAGAATCCTCTGTTTTTCTTACCACTCACTATTTCAAGTACAAGAACTCCAAAACTAAAGACGTCTGATTTTTCTGAATAAGTACCGTCTACAGCATATTCTGGTGATATATAACCCCTGTAGCAGATATATGAAATTTTAACATAATTCCAATGTACTCTACACACCAGAGATTACATTGAATATACTTAGCATAGATCAATTAGAAGATCAGGGTTATATTGTGACATATGGTCACAACAAATGCAAACTGAAGTACATGTTTGATGATGAAAGAAAGCCAATGGAAGTGCAAGAAGAAAGCATAATGGCAGAAGATGAAGGAAGTTTAATCTCAAGTCACAACAAAATTTCTTGATGATTATTTTCAATCTATAGATCCTAAAGAAGAGTGTCTGTTGATCAAGGGCATTGAGGATCTCAAAATGGACAAGGAAGATGTTCAAGACTACATAGATGATGAATACTTGAGTTTGAATGGGACACTATATGCCATGAAGGTAAACACTTTTCCCAGAATTATCTCTTTCTTAGATTTAATTAAGATAGACAGATTCGTATATAGAAATTGGGAAGTGATAGGGAGGAAGTTCATGGATATGATAGAATGGTTCTACTTAGTTTACTTAAAGCAAGATGTGATGATGTCTGGAAACAATATGGTTATACTTTTTAAAATCTTACTTTTTAAGTAAAAAAATAGCTTTTTAAATGTTGTGCATTAATAAAAATCAGATTAACTGAAAGTTTATGCAAAGTTTCATTATAGAAAATTGTGATTTTCTTTTTCAAATAACAAGGCATGATTTGTATGTTAAATTCAAAAGTTTAAGATATGATTAATACATTTGTTTGTTGCATGAGTTACTGGACAATAACCTTAACTTTGCATAAGGTAGTCCAATATCACCTGGAGTTGTTAAGATACATTTATAATCATTTATCCTATCCAAAAAAAGTAGAATATGAAGAATTTTATTGACTCAAGCCATGATTTGTATGTTAAATTCAAAAGTTTAAGATATGATTAATACATTTGTTTGTTGCATGAGTTACTGGACAATAACCTTAACTTTGCATAAGGTAGTCCAATATCACCTGGAGTTGTTAAGATACATTTATAATCATTTATCCTATCCAAAAAAAGTAGAATATGAAGAATTTTATTGACTCAAGCCATGATTTGTATGTTAAATTCAAAAGTTTAAGATATGATTAATACATTTGTTTGTTGCATGAGTTACTGGACAATAACCTTAACTTTGCATAAGGTAGTCCAATATCACCTGGAGTTGTTAAGATACATTTATAATCATTTATCCTATCCAAAAAAAGTAGAATATGAAGAATTTTATTGACTCAAGCCATGATTTGTATGTTAAATTCAAAAGTTTAAGATATGATTAATACATTTGTTTGTTGCATGAGTTACTGGACAATAACCTTAACTTTGCATAAGGTAGTCCAATATCACCTGGAGTTGTTAAGATACATTTATAATCATTTATCCTATCCAAAAAAAGTAGAATATGAAGAATTTTATTGACTCAAGCCATGATTTGTATGTTAAATTCAAAAGTTTAAGATATGATTAATACATTTGTTTGTTGCATGAGTTACTGGACAATAACCTTAACTTTGCATAAGGTAGTCCAATATCACCTGGAGTTGTTAAGATACATTTATAATCATTTATCCTATCCAAAAAAAGTAGAATATGAAGAATTTTATTGACTCGTGAATCATTTCATTTTAATAAAACACTTTAAATAAGTGATTACATACAGATTATGCTCAACCATGAGTACAATAATCGGGCCGTGACCTATAACCTTAACTGCTACTACAATGTGTTTATCTATGATGAGTACTGAATATTATGTTACGACCGAATAACCTGAAATACATGATTTAGTATACTTTCATAGATGTACTAATCAAAAACCCAAATAGACGTCAACATCCACAAATATATCTTATCATTAACATGCACATGCTTTAGTACTTCGAGACACCATATAGACATAGACTTATACAAATAAACATTTTATCGAGGTTCTAATGTCGTAATAGTGACGTCATTGATTGAAACTGGATTAACTTTTGGCAAACTACCTTCTGCAAAAAATGCAGGGTGTTTAGGTCGAGGCAATTCACCATCTTGATCAAACATCGAAACCACAGATGACATAGTTGGTCTGTCTTTTGCATAATGTTGCACACATAAAAGACCTATATGAATTGCCCTAAGTACTTCATAATCGACACACAAGTCACGCATATGTGAACTAAGCAACTCAAGAGTCATGCCTTCTTCATAGAGCCTCCATGCCTATAAAAAAGAGAGATGATCCACGACAACTTTTCAGTTATTTTTTATGTATACTAACATTTTACATTGAGATTGGTTTTATGTTTAAACTTACATGGGCAAGAAGGTTATCACTGTCTTTTTCATGAGAGAATCCTCTGTTTTTCTTACCACTCACTATTTCAAGTACAAGAACTCCAAAACTAAAGACGTCTGATTTTTCTGAATAAGTACCGTCTACAGCATATTCTGGTGATATATAACCCCTGTAGCAGATATATGAAATTTTGACATATATTCTGGTGATATGAAGAAGGGTGACATATATGTGTAGGAAGTTGTTTAGGCTTACAAAGTTCCAACTACATTGTTGGTATTTGCTTCATTCTCATGTTCTCTAAACATCCTAGCCAGACCAAAGTCAGATATCTTTGGATTCATCTCATCATCCAGCAAAATGTTGCTAGCTTTAAGATCTCGATGAACAATTTTAAATCGTGAATCGTGATGAAGATAGAGAAGCCCTCGAGCAATGCCATGGATGATGTCAAAACGAGTAGACCAGTCTAACTTTAAACTTCTAATCTTATCTGTCATATATAAATTCACGTTATAATTAACATTGCAAAGTAACGTACTATGTGGCACTACTTTTATTTTGGGAGTCCCCGCCGTTTATATTATTTTAAGAATCACGACTCAATAAAAACTAGAAACAAATCTGGGGGATGAGAAATATTTGATGCAAAAAGAATTGTACCAAATATGAACAAATCGAGGCTTTTGTTTGGCATATATTCATATATCAGCATGCTTTCGTCTCCTTGAATGCAATATCCCAAAAGCTTTACAAGATTTCGATGTTGAAGTTTAGCTATGAATTTAAGTTCATTTTTGAACTCCAAAATCCCCTGTCTTGAAGTTTCCGACATCCTTTTCACAGCTATTTCACATCCATCCTCCAAAACACCCTAGATTTTATGTGTGGTTAGGAATCATAGATCATTAAAATTACAAATTTTATTGCCTTCTGTGTTGAATCTTATGCCAAAATTACTTAATCATCACTGCAATATCAAGTGGCATTAATTTGCATAACATATCTTTGCTGTAATATAAAATACCATTTTATATGATTGGCATTAATTTGCATAACATTAACCACTGTAATGTATGTTATGAAAAGAAGAACTACTATAAAACTTAGAAGTTAACGTTGTTACCTTGTAAACTGGACCAAAACCACCTTCACCAAGCTTGTTGTCATTTGCGAAATCATTAGTATACTTCCATATCTTAGAAAGACTAAAAGATGTTAACTCCGTATCATCCTCTTGGTCCTCCATACTATACTCTTCATCAATGGTTTGCACCGGTTCTTCTGCAAACATGATAACCAAATTACTCTAATAACTAACAAAACGGATCCAGAATTATATATGCACATGCATAAAACTTTAATTTGGCAAGAAATATCAAAAGGGCGCATCATTGGCAGACAACTAATAACTACCTGGAATTTTAACTAGAGGTCTTTTTTTCTTGCTCCAAGCATACAAGATCCCCAAAATCAAGATCACCATAACAAGACTGGATGAAAGCGATACAACAACTACGATTGTTGACCTCTTTTTGTTGGAACTCCGTTTGGAGGTAGATCCCGGTTCAGATGTAACTAGTAGCAAATCATGAAGAAAACATGTTAAAAATGTCGACAGAAACTTGAGCCAACTAGATCGATATATTAACGTCAACCTATTGTACGTCGGATACTGTAATATGTAACAATATAACGCACGTTCACTGCTCTGTATTATTTTTTAATTTATTTTTTTGTGCTAACTTTAAAAATCATGATCAATATAGTTTCTTTTAATAGAGTAGTGGTACACAGAACTAAACACAGAATAAGTAACCAGTTTATACATGTTATCTATACTTATTATCAATTTGCAAAAATTACTATTCATCAAATGAATAGTAACTTAGTAAGAATACTAATTTTCAATTTAACCCCTTTAGCTTTCTCTAAACTATTACTTTTCTTTTAAACTTATGTAATAAATAATACTTTACAGTTTAGCTCTTTTAAGTTTCTCTAATCTTTTACTTTATATTTAAACTTGTGTAAATATAAATTCTTTTCCTAAATCTAGTTACCAAAAGTTTTACTTTATTTTTTCAACTTTTACTTTATATTCTTGATACGTGGTTAAAAGCATAGATTATTTTACCTAAAGTCTCATAACAATGATTTTTTTATATTAGTTTAATATTAACTTTCTGAAGAATTAGTTACAACTTATCATAAAAGGAGCATAAATAATACGTGAAACTGCAACACTTTTTCTAATAAAAAACTTTTATAATCTGAAACCATCTTATATAAGAACTATATCCCAGAGCAACACACGGTCACTAGCTTGTAACCTTGTATAAATCAACCCAAAAAAAATAGATATAGTTAATTTATCAATTTTCATTTTAATTGTTTCTAGATAGTGTACTGAACATATAGTCAAATTACTTTTGAAAAAAATAATAATAATAAAAAAAATATATAGTCAAATTGGCCGACTTATTGGACAAAGCAAACCAGTCAGCCACTCAGCCAGTGAGTCAGCCCGATATAAAAACAATTGATATTACTGTAAGAAAATAACAAATATAGATATAAGCTTACCAGTCAAATCGGATATGGCCATCCTCACGTAAAGATCTTGACTATCATCAACCGTTCGAACATCCATTAGGTCATCGAACCACATCAAGCACCCGTTTCCCTTCGTAATATCAATAGTCGAGTATGCTATACACGAGCAATTCCTCTCGCAAGCCGCCCCGCATTCAGTAAGTGTCATGTTCCTGTTGTACCACGAATGCCGAGTGTCTGGAACTTTAACATTTTTAAACACACGAAACCCATCCCCATTTGGACAGTTTAAAGGTGTTTTACGACGACACCCACTTGACCATACGGATGCACTCCATTCATCAGGGTTTCGTGGTACGAACCCTTCCATACAGCTACAAGTTGGTGAGTTGTTCACGTTGCACTTTCCGTATGGACCACATACCCCGTATCGGCTACACATGTCCATATATACGTTTAAGTATAGGAACCACTCCTGAGTTCGATTAATCCAGTTCATTCGTAAGAAGCTACCTTCTGGGGTCACAATGACACGTGACACGACGGCTGAACTGTTAACAAGTGCGTACCTATAGAACACCTCTTTATCATTAAAAATAAATTCATGGGTAAGTATCGAGTTACGTCCATGGTTAGGCATGCCGTTGAATGTAATACCATTCCATGGTCCGAGTCTCAAAAATGAAACCGAGCCTTTTAATTCACGCAACTGAGGGAACCCGTTTGTATCCATGAAAGCTACGTATTCTCCTGGAGAAGGATCATCGATGCTCTTCCATGGGGTCCACCGCCTATCTATCCCGGAGACCAGGTCCTTCCCAAATTTCATTCCGGGAAGGTACGTATCCCCAGGATAGTTAAAACTTTGCCAAACAAAACTTTCCTCATTGTTTCCTTTCACAACCAGATTTCCAGAGTTGAGAAGTTGTGCCACAGGATTTATACTTGCAGGGGATACGATGCTAGTGTTAGATGACCAAACAACACTGTTGTTACTACCAGCGATAACCAATAAGGATCCGTTAGTGTGGACTCTGAACACACCAGACGAATCCGTTATTGGTGTCTCCCTGTTAGCAACCCACACCACTGTTTGCGGGGATATGTTTTTATACCATATCCCCAAGTAGCGGTTTCTAGAACTCCCGGGACTAAAAAACCCGAGCTGAAACATTTCATCAGCCGAAACAAGGGTATCACCATCTCGGATAGCTTGATTAACCGTTATGGTGTCTTGTGCTATACAAGTTGCCAAAAAGGAAAATAGAATACCAGAGAGTAAAAAAATGTCAAAGACCTCCATTAATTTTTTTTGTTGTGTAGGTGGTTAACTCATTTGGAATTTATTCTTTTTTTAAACTAGATTGTGTGGTGGATTGGACTATTGGAGTACAAGACAAAATTGGTTTACCACAGGTCAACGTGTATAACGTTCCAAATAAAGTCAAAGTCCTTTATGACTATTTTGGACAACAAAAATAATGTAACATTAATTCTCGAATTCTAAATTTTAAAAAACATCTAGAATTAAACTTTAGAAGTTAAAAGAGATTATGGATGGGATGCCAACAAAGTATTAAACAGTCATTTATTTATTTAAATTAACTTATAAGTCACTCAAATAAATATTTGTTTTCATTTATACCAACCTCATTTAAACTATTTCTGAAAATTTATAAAATTTCAAATATAAAGCCAACTTTAACCTATTAAAACAAGAAAATCAAAAATTTAATCCTAAAATATTAGTTAAACTGACATAAATCGCTTTCGACTAAATAAAGTTGCACACTTAAATAATGGTTAAAACGGATGATTTACATTTCAATAGTTATTTGTGTTGTTTAAATATATTGAATTTAGCCTTATTTTCGTTGTTTTAAATATTTACGAAAAAAAAATGACCAAATTTGATATAAACGAAAACAAACACATAATTGGGTGGCTTAATGTTAGTTTTAATTAATTGGTAGCCTAAAAGTAAAATGTTTAATATTTCGATGGCCTTTGCATACGTAATCCAAGTTAAATTGTTAATGCCTAAGAAAATTTATCTATTACATGAAAATTGGTACCTGGGTTTTTGCGAAGTTGATGATCAATGATGTTTTAATGAGAAAATAACGGATGTTCAGTTGTTTAAAAAGAGAAAGAATAAAAAAGACATTAGGCTACAAAATGGACTGGACTAGAGTTGGGCTTAACATACTATAGATATTTGGGTAAATACTAACCTAAAGTCCTAAACACATACAAGTAATTTTTGTTTTAGCATTTAAGATTTATAGAAAAGTGATGGTCGTTCTCATATTGGTAATACATAGTGTGTCGTGTGTTGATATTTGTAGAAAATAGTCTAGCTAGTTGGGCATTGGACTTTGTAATACTAGCCATGTCATGTGTTTATTATCCGTAGTCTATTAGAAGTAAACTAAACCAAGTCCACAGCCAAGGCCCATAGAAGCCTTAATGTAAGGAAGTATATAAGGCACCTAAACTTCATTTGTAAGGTGTGCTTGTGTGTGTAAGTGTGTGTTTTA
>LBNU01023557.1:104721-125041 GCA_014162995.1 Artemisia annua
AAAAGAATGATGAAAGTGGAGTGTTTTTTTTTTTTTTTTTTTTTTTTTTTTTTTTTTTTTTTCAAATAAAAATTGCTAAGACTGCAGATTTAATTCTTTAGATAAAAATTCTTCCATATGAACTTTATCTAAACATATTAAATTGTCTCAATTCGAAGCTCTGCAAACTGTCATCAGGGATGTAGTTCTTACGGGCCATAACGGTTCTTGGCAGTGTTCGCTAGATATTTCTAGTGGCTTCTCTATTGTGTATGTTCGACATTTGGTAGATGCTCATACTTTAGTCATGGATCCTGTTGCTACTTGTTGGAATAGGTGCATACCAATAAAAGTTAATGTGTTTTTATGGAGATTGTCGATCAAAAAATTCTCCACTAGGGTAAACTTTGATCGGAAAGGTATGGATGTTGGATCGATTTTATTTCCTATTTGTCAGGAGGATGTCGAGGCGGTTAATCACACTTTCTTTACTTGTGAAATGGCTAAAGATTCGTGGGTTTTATTGGCTAAATGGTGGGAGATGGACATCCCGATTTGTTCTAACATTTTGGAGTGGTACACTTGGCTTGACACTCTCCATGTCTCAAATAAGGTGCGTTTGTTGGTCCATCGGTTAAACAGAATGTCAAATATTTCTCAAAGGCGGCAACTAGTGGTCCTAAGAAGAGTACTACTTCTATGGGTAAAGCTTCTAATTCGTCGTCTATGTTGAAGTCTACTGGCATTACCTCAAAGGAAGGTAATATTACTACATCTAATCCGTATGCTGCATTGGTGCTGGATGATGATGATGATGATGATGATGATGATGATGATGATGATGATGATGATGATGAACATGTTGAAAATGTGTATGATGAATCGGCTAACTTATTTACTAATTCACGTACCGGTGAAACTTCATCTTTCACGGTATCTGCTGGTTAGCTTGGTTCAATTGATTGTTTGGCTTAGGTGCATCATTTGTTCCTAGAGTTGGAAGTGCTTTTGGCATGTCATAAGCACTATTTTTAGATGTCTATCAAGCTGTTTAGCTTGAGGTAAATATGGTATCTCAGCCATATTTCATTTGTACTTAATTTTTTTGGTTTTAATATTATTTACCAGGATAACCCTTTAACAAAAAAAAAAAAAAAAAAAAATGTACGTTTTGGTTATTGAAGGGGTGGGAGACTCTCTTGTGGTTTATGGAGCTTTCGTAATCGTTTAGTTTTTTCTAGTCCTCCTCCTAAGAAGGCGATGCTTTGGGACGCTATAGTTTCTAAATCTTTTTTATGGATTTCATCTAGAAATCTTAAGTTAAAATCTAGTTGGGTAAGTTGGTTGAAAAACCCTCTAGCTACTATAGCTTTTATGTAATTTCTTTTTCTAGCTTTTGCTGTTTTGATAATATGCCGCCGTTAAAAATTAATTAATTTTACAAATCACGTGTGATTTTTCTAGGCGGAAAATTTGAAAAACAAATGTCGAAAGTATACAGAAGAGCATATTTATATAAACATAATTTAATTCTCGTCGCGATGACATATTTTTTTCGTAGGTTTAAAATTTACTGTTTGCAACACATGTGTTTTTTTTTTAAATGCGGAAAATAGATTTTTTTGTTTGATGAAAAATAAATGGCTAGGATTCATCGGCTATTTGTTGTTTAGAAGGAAAAAAAATGTTTTTTATTGATCTCTGCCTCTATGCTTATAATAAGAAGTATTAGCATAGATTTTGGAAAAATAATTTTAAATATATTGAAATTAATATAAATTTACGCTAAGAAGCTAAATAGAATAATATTGAGGATAGAAGTACAGTTGGAGTTGGATTATAAATGGAGTTTCTTTAAGCCCTCTTACTTGTTTTATAAACTCATGCATTCTTGACCTTTTAATCGTCATTCAAAACTAAACATGGCAGAAGTACGTTTACCCGATAACGTTCTTTACAACATATTTGCTTTTCTTCCCCAAAAGTCTTTTTTGCGGTCGAGATGTGTCTCAAAGTATTGGAATCGTCTTATTTCAGATCCTTACTCTATGAAGTTGAGATCACGTCATTTGATCTTTCCTCCCATACCTCTTCATGATTTAGACCATGATGTACCCTTCGACAACACAGATGTTTCGATGATCAACTTGCTTTCTTCTTTTGAAACCCTTAGAAAAAAAGAGGTTACCATTGTTGGATCATTCACTGGGGTAGTTCTTATGGTAATTAAGGATTGTCGCGATAGTATGGATATGCTTTTATATAATCCGTTTACTCGTGTGTTTAGGATACTTCCCTTTCCACTTCCTTCACGTTCTCCGTCTTGTAAATTTGTGTATGGATTTGGCTATGGTAAAAATCCGAATGACTTGAAGATATTTAGGTGTAGAACATGTGACGTTACTTATGACGTTTTTAGTCTTAAAACGAGTTCGTGGAGTTGCTCCCAAGATTTGGATCCACTTGTTGAGTTTAAGGATGATGTGGGTACGTTTATTAATGGTTTCTTGTATTGGTTTGCTGATAATTTTGAAAACATAGTGATAGTTGCTCTAGATTTTGAGAAGATGGTATTTTCGCAGATGCCTTTACCATGTTCTTACAAGTCTTCTATTTTGGGTACACTAAGTGGATGTCTTTGTATGACAACAAAGAGTGATAACGGTACCGGATTCGATGTTTGGTCGATGAAGGAACAAGAGGTCAAGAACATATGGTCGAAAACATTCACAATCTGTTTGGATCGTATTTATCTTAGAAACTTTAAGCCTACAAGTATTTTGGATGATGGAAGAATTCTTATGACGAATGGCCAACGTAGACTCCTTATCTACGATAAGTCGGAAGATACATATAAAATGTGGACAGTTATGAATGGTTTTGAAGATCTTGCATCGATACGTTGTACTGAGTATGTGGAGAGTCTGATTTCACCTTTTAATATATGCTATGCTGTTTCGTAGATTACACTACTTTTCCATTGCTTTCATTCAATTGTTTTTCTACAGAGTTTTGCATTTAGTAAGATGAGTGTACATTAGATTATATAAGTATCAAAATATATATTTTTTTTACCTCCTAAATTTGATAATTATCTTTAAATACATTGTTTAACATCAAATATGCATGATTTGAAAGTATATATATGGCTTCGGAAACATATAAAGATAAGTAAACTAAGTATTGACGGTCACCAAATGGGCCTTGCTGACATGCACATATACATTTTATCGTGGTTCTAATGTTGTCAATGTAACCTCATTTACGGAAATCTGGTGAATTTTGGGAAAACTACCTTCAGCGAAAAATGCAGGTTGTTTGGGTCGAGGCAGTTTACCATCTTGATCAAACATGGAAATTACAGATGACATGGTTGGTCTATCTTTTGCATGATGTTGTACACACAGAAGACCAATATGTATTGACCGGAGTACTTCAAAGTCATTACATGAGTCACGCATATGTGCACTAAGCAACTCAAACGCCTTGCCTTCTTCATAGTGTCTCCATGCCTAAAAAGAAACAAGAGATCGATGAACCACCTAGCGGAGCATAATACTGAACTCATTTTGACATTAGTTTTAGTTTTACAAAACTTACATGTGCAAGAAGGTTATCGTTGTCCGTTTCATGAGAGAATCCTCTGTTTTTCTTCCCGCTCACAATCTCTAGCACAAGAATTCCAAAAGTGAAGACATCTGATTTGTCTGAGAATATCCCATCTACAGCATACTCTGGTGCTATATAACCCCTATAGAAAGTTTATAGAATTCAAACATATTACGGAGTATTTGTATCATTGTAACACATGTTTATTAAAAACTTTTTGAGTTACGAATTCTTACAAACTTCCAACCACTTTGTTAGTATTTGCTTCGTTCTCATGTTCACTAAACATTCTAGCCAGACCAAAGTCTGATATCTTTGGGTTCATCTCAGCATCCAGCAAAATGTTGCTAGCCTTAAGATCACGGTGAACAATTTTAAATCGAGAATCTTGGTGAAGATAAAGTAACCCTCGAGCAATGCCCTGGATAATGTGGAAACGAATAGACCAATCTAACTTCGAACTTCTAAGTTTATCTGTGCAATTTTTTGTTGTTAGTAAAACTAATATCAGGAAAAGAATAGAAATAACTTTTTGTTCATCCCTAAAAATATTCATACCAAATATGAGTGTATCGAGGCTTTTGTTTTGCATGTATTCATATATCAGCATCTTTTCATCTCCTTGAATGCAATATCCCAAAAGCCTTACAAGATTTCGATGTTGAAGTTTAGCAATAAACTTAACTTTATTTTTGAACTCCACAAGCCCTTGTTTTGAAGTTTTTGACAGCCTTTTGACAGCTATTTCGCGTCCATCATCCAACACACCCTGCAAAAAGATGCAACACATTTAGCAACTTACTCATGATCATGAAGTACACAATTTTCTTTATATTTAGGTTGTGTCACTAAATCTGTAACATCCTTTTGTATTGAAATTTATGCCAAAATTTTACTTATCTCACTATCATCATTGCCAACATTTGGTGCATTCATTTGCTCAAGAGACCTTGACTATAAATTTATCAATAGATCAATGTAATAGAATATTAGAATATTGACTTGCTTTTGGAATGGTCGTTTTAGTACTATATAACCTTTTTTGTGTGACTTTATAATTATACTAATATTCGATGGGTTGTATCATTCGTTGTTACCTTGTAAACTGGACCGAAACCACCTTCTCCAAGCTTGTTCTCATTTGTGAAATCATTAGTAGATTTTGAAATCTTAGCAAGACTAAAAGATGATAACTCTGAATCATCCTCTTGGTTCTCCATACTACACTCTTCATCAATTGTTTGCACCGGCTCCTCTTCAAACGATACTATAATAACAAAATCATCATTTTATACCAGAGTATGCTGGTTCATTATATTTGCTAAGAAATGTTTTCATGTTTTGTGTTTTACAACTATAATGAATTGTGAGAAACAAAGTATCCATACCGACATACCTGCTTTTTCTACTAGGGATCTTTTCTTCTTGCTCCAAGCATAGAAGATTGCTAAAATTAGAATAATCATTGAAATGACAGATGAAATCGACACCGCGACTATGATGATTGACCTCTTTTTGTTGGAACTCGGTTTGGAGGTAGTTTCCGGNATCAAACATCCGTTTCCAGTCGTAATATCAATATTTGTATACGCTGTACACGAGCAGTTCCTCTTGCAAGCCGTTTCACATTCGCTAAGGGTCATGCTCTTATTGTACCATGCACGACGAGTGTGAGGAATTTTAACTCACTACAAAAAAACCTGAACTTTGGGACTACGAAATCGTCCCATATTGCCAAAGGACATCGTCCCAAAAAAAAGGCACGATTTCTCGTCCCATTCTGGTCGTCTCTTTTTGTTGGTCCCAAAAAAATATGGGACGACATTCTTTTTATGATTTGGGACGATATGAAACTGGGCCCCACAAGTTAGTCAACTGCTGGAAAACAAAATGGGACGACAGCCCATATGAAAAAAAGGGACGATTTTCTTGTTCCAAAATTATTATTATTATTATTTACTTTCTTTACTATTTTTAATTAAATAAGAAAATGTTTTTAAAAAACAAAATGGGACGACATTGTAAAAGAAAAAAGGGACGATATAATCGTCCAAAATTTTTAAGTAAATAAGAAAATATTTATTAATTAGGGACTGTATTTCATCTCCTACCTTTTGCCACTGATCTTTGATGGATTTACAAGATAATTTCAATTTTGTACTTAATGTGTGGTAAATATAGAAAATCATAATTAATCATAGAAAAGCAATTATCCAAAACCAATATGCATAAATTAAAAAAATCCAATCCAATATGAAAAATGCAAAAGAATACCAAATTTATATCCAACAATGAAACAAAAAATAGTTCATGATACTAGAATCAAATCCTCTAAAACAAACAAAGTACATTAGCTACTTGGATCGGAGTCCATATGTGGTATGCCTTGCTAAGATTACATCTAGGCAAAAGCCACCAACAAAACTATAATTGTTTTACACATTTATATGTCTCTTCATCGATCTTTTCTTCAGACCCTTATGTTGTCATCTTTCTTTGAAACTCCTTGCTCAACTTTTCCAACAATACTTTTCTTTCCCATGACTGTTGCAAGTGGACCAAATGAAAAAAATAATTAGATGATCTACAATAAAATAAGAAGCAAAATATTTAAGCCAAAAACACTACAAAGAACCTTAAATAAAATACAATAAACAAAAACTACAAGATCTTCCATGGGCGTTTCCGGCGAGCGGGATGCTTCCGTCTAGTTCGTTTTTTACCGACAAGCTTCCTATGGCGAATGCTTTTCTTATTGTAAAACAGAGTGTATTGTTGTTGTCGTTGGTTTTTGTTTTGTGGTAAAGGATTGAGTGTGGTGAAAAAAATGACAATGAAGATGATTATAGATAAGGTTATGTGTTATTAAAATTTGTAGGTAGGATAACTACACATATAGGCAAAAAGTGCGGGGGAAATAACTGGTGAAAATGGGTGTGAAAATTTTGAAGACTTTTGGTGAAAAAAACTGGCGGGTCATTTTAACTTTGGTGAAATTTTTTGGCTAAAATTTTGGGACAACATTGTGGTCCCTTTCTGTTTTTCTATAATTTTTTTCCTTTTAACTATTTTATATTTAACACTAATAAATGATTTAAGTAATATTAAATAGATTAAAATTGATTTAAATTAGTTATAAATTATTTAAATAAATTTAAAATGATTTAATTAATATTAGATAAATTGAAAATGATTTAAATTAATATTAGATAAAAAAAAAATTTGAACGGCGGGTTAGTTGTTAGATGTTAGTTGTTGGCTCGAGTTAGTGTCGCATCCTCGGGTAGAGATACCAACCGCGAGCCTCTCCTTAGGGAATAACCCCACTCCTATTCCCGATTCGCCTGATATCATTAGAGCTTGTGGTTCCCAAGTGAGGACTTCCCGGTCGGTCACCTAAACCGGTACTACTCTCATTTGGGCTCGTTTAACTACTTAAGCCTTTACCACTAGACCACAAGCCCCATGATTTAATATTAGACAAATTGAAAGTGATTTAACTTTAGTTATAAATTATTTAGATAAATGAAAAATGATTTAAATTAATCGAGATGATATTGTTATACTTGAGATGTTAAACGAATGAGTTGATATGATATGGTTATACTTGAGATGTTAAACGAATCAGTCGAGATGATATGATTATACTTGAGATGTTAAACGAATTAGTTGAGATAATATGGTATACTTGAAATGTTAAACGAATTAGTCGAGATGATATGGTTATACTTGAGAGTTAAACGAATTAGTCGAGATGATATGGTTATACTTGAGATGTTAAACGAATTAGTCGAGATGATATGGTTATACTTGAGAGTTAAACGAATTAGTCGAGATGATATGGTTATACTTGAGATGTTAAACGAACGAGTCGAGATGATATGGTTATACTTGAGGATGTTAAACGAACGAGTCGAGATGATATGGTTATACTTGAGTTGTTAAACGAACGAGTCGAGATGATATGGTTATACTTTAGGTGTTAAACGAATGAGTTGAGATGATATGGTTATACTTGAGATGTTAAACGAATGAGTCGAGATGATATGGTTATACTTGAGATGTTAAACGAATGAGTTGAGATGATATGGTTATATTGAGATGTTAAATGAATGAGTCGAGATAATATGGTTATACTTGAGATGTTAGACGAATGAGTCGAGATGTTAAATGAATGGGCGATGTCTGTTATGGTCTATGTCGTGTGTTTCGTTTGCTTTTCGAGTTGTTTCGTTTTAGTTGTTTGATTTGCTTGTCGAGTTGTTTCGTTTGATCTATTTCGTTTGCTTGTTGAGTTGTTTAGTTTGCGTGTTTTAAATAAACGGTTTGCCTTCGTGTTTGTTAATTGTGATATTGTTCCTTATGTTCCATAACAACTCGACTCATTCGTTAAACATGTTGTGCATATCCATAACAACTCGACTCATCCGTTTAACATGTTATGGATATCCATAACAACTCGACTCATCCGTTAAACATGTTATGGATATCCATAACAACTCGACTCATCCGTTTAACATGTTATGGATATCCATAACAACTCGACTCATCCGTTAAACATGTTATGCATATCCATAACAACTCGACTCATCCGTTAAACATGTTATGGATATCCATAACAACTTGACTCATCCGTTAAACATGTTATGCATATCCATAACAGCTCGAATCATCCGTTAAACATGTTATGCATATTCGTAACAACTCGACTCATCCGGTAAACATGTTATGCATATCCATAACAACTCGACTCATCCGTTAAACATGTTATGCATATCCATAACAACTCGACTCATCCGTTAAACATGTTATGCATATCCATAACAACTCGACTCATCCGTTAAACATGTTATGCATATCCATAACAACTCGACTCATCCGTTAAACATGTTATGCATATCCATAACAACTCGACTCATCCGTTAAACATGTTATGCATATCCATAACAACTCGACTCATCCGTTAAACATGTTATGCATATCCATAACAACTCGACTCATCCGTTTAACATGTTATGCATATCCATAACAACTCGACTCATCCGTTAAACATGTTATGGATATCCATAACAACTCGACTCATTCGTTTTAACATGTTATGGATATCCATAACAACTCGACTCATCCGATAAACATGTTATGTATATCCATAACAACTCGACTCATCCTTTAAACATGTTATGGATATCCACAACAACTCGACTCATCCGTTAAACATGTTATGCATATGCATAACAATTCGACTCATCCGTTTAACATGTTATGCATATCTATGACAACTCGACTCAT
Source organism: Artemisia annua (assembly GCA_014162995.1). NCBI lineage: Eukaryota > Viridiplantae > Streptophyta > Magnoliopsida > Asterales > Asteraceae > Artemisia > Artemisia annua. The sequence goes on from LBNU01023557.1 coordinate 113,599, forward strand.
CCGTTTAATATGTTATTGGATTTAATTTTAAATCAAATAAATAATTTTAAATATTTTTTATTAAATAAAAGTATTTAAATTAAATAACTTTTTAAAATTAATTTATATATAAGTATTTTTAGATAGATTATTGGATTTAATTTTAAATTAAATTAAATAATTTTAAATATTTTTATTTAATAAAAAATATTTAAAATTATTTATCTTTTAAAAATTAATTTATATATAAGTATTTTTTAGATATATTATTAGATTATAATTGTTATTTTCAATATTATTAAAAAAAATGTTTGGTGAAATAAAATTGATTTATAAGTCTCTGAAAATCAAAAAATATATATTTTTACAAAATGGGACGACATTGTAGTCCAAAACTGTTTGGTAGGTAACAAAATCACAGGCGGCGGGAAGTATTTATCTTGTCGAAAATTGTTCTAAAAAGACTTTGAATACCAAAAATCGAATTTTAACAATTTGAGACTACCTTTGTCGTCCCAAAATGAGTGAGGCCAAAACCATTTTGTTGACTGCTATATTAGTTGAAAAAAGTGGGACCCTTCTTCAATTTGGGACTATATTTGTCGTCCCATTTTTTTTGTCCGTCCCAAACCATTTGTTTTGGTGTAGTGACTTTATTAAATGGTCTAAAACCATCCCCATTTGGACAATTTAAAGGTGCTCTATGACGACAGCCACTTGACCACTCGGATGCACTCCATTCATCTGGGTTTCGTGGTTCAAAACCTTCCATACAACTACAAACTGGTGAGTTATTTGCGTTACACCTTGCATATGGACCACATAGCCCGTATTGGTTACACATATCGATATTTGCATTCCAGTATAGTTGCCACTGTTGGGTTCGGTCAATCCAGTTCATTCGAAACGCACTGCCATCTGGACTATGGTAGACACGTGTGATGACTGAACTGTTAACAAGTGCATACCCGTAGTATACCTCTTTATCATTGAAAACAAATTCATGCGTAAATATCGAGTTCGGTCCCAAACTAGGCATGCCATTAATGTAGAATAATATAATGATCGTATATCGAATCCTTAAGATCGTTACATGAGTTTAGTATATATAAGATAGAATGGGCCAAACATACACGGGCCTAAACACAACCCAACTAATCGTCTAACACTCCCCCGCAGTTTGAGCGGGAGGAGACCGAACACTCAAGCTGTCACGAAACTCAGCAAACAAGGCAGACGGTAATCCTTTAGTAAAAATATCAGCATACTGAAACCGAGAAGGAACATGTAGAACTCGTACTTGACCAGTAGCAACCAATTCACGAACAAAATGGATATCAATCTCAATGTGCTTCGTCCGCTGATGCTGAACAGGATTAGAGGACAAGTACACGGCACTCACATTATCACAATAAACAATAGTAGCAGAGGACAAAGGCGTATATGATTGAATAAGGAATTCTTAATACTAAACAGTAGCAACACAACACACCTTTTCTAAATTAATACTCCGTAGTACCAAAGGGTTAAAGTGACCAATTACTTACTGCTGCAACATGACAAACCCTTTGACAATTTAATATATAGTAGCAACAAGACAAACCCTTTCACAATTTAATAAGGAAGCCACTTGCGTCCAATTTAATAAGAAATTCAGCAGCAACAATTTAATAAGAAACCCTTTAACTGTAAATCTTACCTTCGTTAAAGCTGCTATTCAGCAGCAGTAAACCTTGAAACGTTAAACACGCAGATCGACAACACAATGGTCGACAAACAACCAAAAAACCCGTCGACAACTCAGATGGTCGACAAACAATTGAAACACACCTCGACAACACACTTGGTCGAGAAACTGGAAAACTAAAACTTAAAAAAAAAATTGCAGAATGAGGGTTAAAAAAGTGCGGAAGCAGAAACTGTGGATCGAGTTTAGGGTTGATACCATGTAGAATAATATAATGATCGTATATCGAATCCTTAAGATCGTTACATGAGTTTAGTATATATAAGATAGAATGGGCCAAACATACACGGGCCTAAACACAACCCAACTAATCGTCTAACAATTAAATGTAACACCGTTCCAAGGTCCAAACCTCGAGAATGGAAGTGAACCTTGTTTTGTTTCAAACAATTGGGGAAACCCATTTGTATCCATGAACGATACAAAATCACTTGGAGAAGGATCCTCAATACTCTTCCACGCTGTCCACCGTCTGTCCAATCCAGAGACAAAAGTCCTTCCCATATTTCATCCCGGGAAGGAATGTATCTCCAGGGTAATCAAAACTTTGCCGAATAAAATTGTTCTGGTCACTTTCCCTCACAACCAGGTTTCCGGTGCTTAGAAGTTGTGCCACTGGATTTTTTGTTGTGAGGGATACAAGGCTGGTATTAGACGACCAAACAACGGAGTTGTTGCTCCCAGCGATAACCAATAAGGATCCATTGATGTGGACTTTGAACACACCAGACAAATCCGTTATTGGTGTCTCCCTGTTAGCCACCCACACCACTGTTTGTGGGGATATGTTTTTATACCATATCCCCATGTACCGGCTTCTAGACTTTCCGGGACTAAAAAAACCAAGCTCATACATTTCGTCGGCCGAAACAAGGGTATCACCATCTCGGATGCCTTGATTAGGTGTTATTGTGTCTTGGACGGTACAGCTTGCTAAAACATAAAAAAGAACACCAAAGAGGAAGAAATAGTAAAGGAGCTCCATTGATGTTAATTTTCTTGTGTGTACTAACTGTATATTATTTTGAATTTATTCATTTTTGTAATGAAGGTTCTGTGGGCTGGAATCAAAGACTAAAAGGGTTGACGAGTTATTATCTATACTTTTGGTCCAAAATTTGGTCTTAGACGGGAGCTAGGCACAGACCGCGCGGTACTTGGCTGACCGGACAAGGATGAAGCCACTTGCCGTAATGTAGATGAATCGTGGGTTGTAAGGTTACTTGTGGTTTATGTTGGTTAAACTTAACAAATTTTATGGTATCAATATCTTAGTGACTATTCTAAAAATAAAGAGACATTATCTTAGCTATATATGATTTATGATATTCATGCATGCCCTAAGCAACATATGTACGTATATTCGAGNTTTTACAGATAAAATATATAACAATGAAAAAAGATCATGGTCCAAGGGTCTAAATTTTGGAACAAAGCTATCATTTGAAACAAGTAAATTATATAAATTGACAGAGAAATATGTCTTAACTCTCTATAAGTATATATTTGTTTTACAAACATATATAGGTAAACCTCTCAATCCCCATTGTTAGTTTTCTATCGATCACAGTTTCTTTTGAGTAATGCTAGGGCCACAAAGAAATATTCCACAAAACATCCACAAAGTGATGTGTCAAAGGATGATTGGTGTGTTTTATGGTAGTTTCTCTCTCTTCTCAATGATTAAACCAATTATCCTTTGACACATCACTTTGTGGATGTTTTGTGGAATATTTCTTTGTGGCCCTAGCATTACTCGTTTCTTTTTACGTTCATATAAGCCCTTAAATTTAGCATTTTGTCTCATGCATATATGGTTTTTAGTTAAATACTTAAATCTAAACGTATTGGCTTGTACGTTTTCTACCGTTTTTGCCGGGGGGATGCAAATTTACAATACTTTTGATAGTATACTATTCCACTGACGCGAGGCCAGGCTTAATTATTCTATAGAAGGTGATGTGAAATTTCATGGAAAAAAGCCTTTTAGAAAATAAGAAAAAGAAGGCCCTGAGTTTATTGATTATTCGGAAGGAAAATTAAAAGAGAGTGGGGATGATAATGGATGGTGACAGAAGTCATTTAGAATTATTCTATCATACCCAAAAATTCAAAGGTTGATCATTTAAAAAGTTGTAGAATATAGATTCTTCTTTTGGACTTGTGTTATACTAAAAGAGTAGGTCATTTGTTACGTACAATTTTTGGATTGTTTTACTTTTTAAATTTTACAGAGAAAACGATGTGTGTATCAACTCCAGATTATAAAAGTTATCCAAATGACTTTCTTTGTGTTTGGTGTAAAGACTTTAAGATAATAATAGTTTAGAAATCAAGTTGTAATAGCCTGAGTTTGTTTATATTTTTGCAGTAATTTCTCATTTTTAACCCCTCTTTAATTGTTAAAATGGTTTTTATGTCAAATTTATTTTTGTTGATTTTCTTGGTTAAGTCACAATATAGATACTTAACCAGATATTGGGTATAAATATATTTTTTGTAACAGATGGATATGGATTCGAGACATAACAATGTTAACTAATGAAATACTTAAGTATAAAATGAATAATTGATTCCTTTCATTGTAGAACTGATGGTGATTACACGAACTTTACAAAGGCATCATCAGTCTATATTACATATTGCAATTAAGATTCGATCAAAAACTTAAGGCAAAAATCCTTTAGGGATAATAACATCCCCGATGTTGCTATGCCATGGGTCAGCCAAGTGAGTTGCCAGATTCTCCAACGGTCCAGTTCCAGGATAAGCCGATTGTTGCACGCAGAACCCCACGAAAGCCAATAATGCTAGCCGTCCTGCATACCCATATAAAAAAAACGATATGTTAATTAAAGTATACAAATAATCAAACTTATATTTAACGAATGCTAGTTTCGAAATTGTAATTTACCGTTTTTGATCTCTTTGACCTTGTACTCTTCAAACTTTTTTGGGTCACTGGAGTAACCCAAGGGGTCAAAAGCGCCACCAGGGTACTTTCTCTTTTCGGGGTTCTTTTCCATGCTCCTTTGGTGTTCTACAAAGGCGATAGAAATGAACTCTATGGCCAAAATTGTGGGTAGGGTACCCCATGGAACAGGGTTCCCTAAATAAGTAGCTTGGCCTCCTGGAAGGGCTGCCCATTCTTGTGCTTTTACCCAATTGCCTAAACCCAATGCTTCAGGTACCAAAATCCCTGGCTGCAAATATGCAACATTTCAAAATGTTACTTTAGATAGTTTTATACTTTTATGTATTGGTTTCTTATTTTTTGAATTTGAGATTACTTACGACTGCCAACATAGCCCATCGACAGTGGATGAGTTCGGACTCTTTAAATCTCTCCAGGTTCTCTGGGACTTCGCCTAGACGAAGTGGGTCAAAACCGAAGTCACTGAAAANAAATTTTAAAATAAATTTGATTTATGTGTAAACTCATGTGATCAAAGAATTTTTGGCCCAATAACATTATAAAGAGACACGCTCAAGAATTCAATACAAGGTCGATGCCAATGCTATTTTTCTTACTTTCGCACATGTTGATGCTCTAACCTTTTAAAAATACATAAGATTTTCTGTTTTTAAACGATAATAATATATAATTAAAATTTTTTGAAAAAACCCCGTGCGTGCACGGGTATTATAACTAGTTATATAAATTGACAGAGAAATATGTCTTAACTCTCTATAAGTATATATTTGTTTTACAAACATATATAGGTAACCTCTCAATCCCCATTGTTAGTTTTCTATCGATCACAGTTTCTTTTTACGTTCATATAAGCCCTTAAATTTAGCATTTTGTCGCATGCATATATGGTTTTTAGTTAAATACTTAAATCTAAACGTATTGGCTTGTACGTTTTCTGCCGTTTTCGCCGGGGGGATGCAAATTTACAATACTTTTGATAGTGACACGAGGCCTAGGCTTAATTATTCTATAGAAGGTGATGTGAAATTTCATGGAAAAAAGCCTTTTAGAAAATAAGAAAAAGAAGGGCCCTGAGTTTATTGATTATTTGGAAGTAAAATTAAAAGAGAGTGGGGAAGATAATAGATGGAGACAGAAGTCATTTAGAATTATTCTATCATACCCAAAAATTCAAAGGTTGATCATTTAGGGCCCGTTTGGTTTGTAAGTGGGATTAGAATTGGATTTGGATTTAAGAAAGGTTTGAAAGAAATTGGATTTAAGTATAAGTTTGAATTAAATGAGGAGAGAGAAAAATAAATGATTGAAATATTATTTTATAAATGAAATAAAGATTTTTTAATACTTTTTTATTAATTTATTAGAGTATATTGTGAGAGAGAAATGAATGTAGGGCCCAAACTTAGTTTGATTCACCGAAAGACACATTATTTGGGTGGAATCATATTTTGGTACATGACCTACCATTGATTCCTTTCCTTTTTAAACCAAACAATTGTTAATAGGATTGAAAAGATTCATTAAATCCAAAAGTGGCCAACCAAACGTGCCCTTAAAAAGTTATAGAATATAGATTCTTCTTTTGGACTTGTGTTATACTAAAAGAGTAGGTCATTTGTTACGTACAATTTTTGGATTGTTTTACTTTTTAAATTTTACAGAGAAAATGATGTGTGTATCAACTCCAGATTATAAAAGTTATCCAAATGACTTTCTTTGTGTTTGGTGTAAAGACTTTAAGATAATAATAGTTTAGAAATCAAGTTGTAATTGTAGGGAAACGGTTACACTTTTATTAACAAAATCTAAATTAAAATTAACAGTAAATAAATAACAGAAAGTTAAATATTAACAGAATGTAGGCAGATAAACGATAATTAAATAAAATAATAAAATAGTCAAAATGTTGTGAACAAGAATTGAGGGAATGAATATTCTTCTTATTGATCATTAACTATGAGATTTACATAGAGTATATATAGACAAACATTAGGGTAAAAACCCTAATAGCTAATTGGGTCGTGGGCCTCTATATGGACATCCACTAATAATTATCCATAACACTCCCTCTTCGATGTCCATATTGTTAATACGCTTAGGAAATGCTACCTCATTAAAAACCTTGTCAGGAAAACCCAGTGGGACAAAACCATGACTAAGGGAAAAAGAGTGCAGCGCGTATTATCTCCCTCTGATAACTACATCACTTGACATAGGTCCACGAAATAATCACTTGAACGATAAGCGTCTTGTCGCCTTTGATGTAACATTTCTTGAATATGGCAAAGCATGCTATATTATCTACATGCAACAGTTGGTATCTCCTTCCCAGAATTTATGTATGATTTGATGAAGCAGCTGCGATTGTAAGCTCTATCAAACACTAGGAAATAGTGCCGCCACTTGTGAAAACAAATCCAACTTGAGACCGATCATGGTAACTTAAACATATATCCTGCATCTGCAAAACTAACTCAACTTGTTTTGATGGGTTAGTAAAAACAAGCAAGAATAACTATTGTTAAACTATTTCTAGTTAGTACCATAAAAAAACCCACTGGTAATGTAGATTTATTGTAATAGACAAAAGCCCAATAACATACTACGTTAGAAAGGTTAAGTTGTCACGAAATAATTCATATATTCAACATATTTTAGTCTACAGATAATACATAATGTCATTTATCTAGTCTAATGGAATTGTATATTAGTACGCTAGTATATTTAATGCGAGTTTTGGTAGTACTTACCCGGGAGCAGATCCGTCTAAGTAGGATGGTCGGGGTTGGCCAGGCATCCAATCAGATGTCATGACCAACCTCGACCCGTTAGACACAACACCAAAAAGTGGCACATTGGCCGTAAATCTCGACTTAGATGATGAGAGAACTGAAGGGCGGGCAACGGCTGGAATGCCATAGCTCATTAATGTATTGGAAGCCATTCTAAGAAAATTTAATAGTAATTGGTAGTGAATGTTTGTAGTGTTGTAGGATGAAGAAATGGAGTGAAGAGAGTGGTGCAATATGGACGATTTTCGGGTTGCAAAAATCTAAATGCTGATTTTTGTTGGCTAAGAATAAGAAGTTTAGATTTCTTATTGGGCCACGTGGAATACCAATCTAATCATATGAATACGTGTAATACATGGGTATATTGTCTTTCGGGCCCTTTATCCCCACCTCCTACTTTTTTATCCCCACCCCCCCTAATTTTTTATTTATTTTTTTTATTTTTATAATTTTGCTAATATAAAAAAACTATAAACCTGAAAGTGCGGAACAGAAAATATAAAGTTTAATATGTTAAACGCTTAAAACTGTCAAAAATACGGAACATAAACTGACAAAAAACTGTACTGTACTGAAATAAAAGAGGGACAAAGAGGGGACAAAAAGAATATTCCCCCACTGGGGGTATGGTTAACAGAACCCTTGTCTTTTACTTCTATTGTTGTTTGGGATTTATCGTTCCAAGTCATCAAGTGTGTCAACAATAAATCTTTAGCTGGGGAAAAGAATAAAGATAGATTCGGAGCACGGAATAAAACTTGACGTCTTCACAGTATTTCCACATTTTTTTGGTAAAAAATATATTTTTTAAAAAAAAAAATAAAAAATTAGTCAGAATTTTAGCCTTAATGGTACAGGCATGATCTGGATTATGGCAGTTGTGGTCCGTATGCTTTTCATTTTCCAACATTCTATGGCCAATATCTTTATGCCTCACGTAATGAGGGAAAACTTAGTTCATTTCAAAGAGGTGAGTGAATATAAGCAAGAATAACTTTTGTTAAACTATTTCTAGTTAGTACCATAAAAAACCCACTGCTAATGTAGATTTATTATAATAGACAAAAGCCCAATAACATAGTTAGAAAGGTTGTCACGAAATAATTCATATATTCAACATATTTTAGTCTACAGATAATACATAATGTCATTTATCTAATGGAATTGTATATTAGTACGCTAGTATATTTAATGCGAGTTTTGGTAGTACTTACCCGGGAGCAGATCCGTCTAAGTAGGATGGTCGGGGTTGGCCAGGCATCCAATCAGATGTCATGACCAACCTCGACCCGTTAGACACAACACCAAAAAGTGGCACATTGGCCGTGAATCTCGACTTAGACGATGAGAGAACCGAAGGGCGGGCAACGGCTGGAATGCCATAGCTCATTAATGTATTGGAAGCCATTCTAAGAAAATAGTAATCGGTAGTGAATGTTTGTAGCGTTGGAGGATGAAGAAATGTGGTGAAGAGAGTGGTGCAATATGGACGATTTTCGGGTTGCAAAAATCTAAATGCTGATTTTTGTTGGCTAAGAATAAGAAGTTTAGATTTCTTATTGGGCCACGTGGAATACCAATCTAATCATATGAATACGTGTAAGATACATGGGTATATTGTCTTTCGGGGCCCTTTATCCCCGCCCCCTACTTTTTTATCCCCACCCCCTAATTTTTTTATTTTTTTATTTTTTTATTTTTTTTATTTTTATAATTTTGGTAATATAAAAAAAACTATAAACCTGAAAGTGCGGAACAGAAAATATAAAGTTTAATATGTCAAACGCTTAAAACTGTCAAAAATACGGAACATAAACTGACAAAAAACTGTGCTGTACTGAAATAAAAGAGGGACAAAGAGGGGACAAAAAGAATATTCCCCACTGGGGGTATGGTTAACAGAACCCTTGTCTTTTATTTCTATTGTTGTTTGGGATTTATCGTTCCAAGTCATCAAGTGTGTCAACAATAAATCTTTAGCTGGGGAAATGAATAAAGATAGATTCGGAGCACGGAATAAAACTTGACGTCTTCACAGTATTTCCACATTTTTTTGGTAAAAAATATATTTAAAAAAAAATAAAAAATTAGTCAGAATTTTAGCCTTAATGGTACAGGCATGATCTGGATTATGGCAGTTGTGGTCCGTTTGCTTTTCATTTTCCAACATTCTATGGCCAATATCTTTATGCCTTACGTAATGAGGGAAAACTTGTTCATTTTAAAGAGGTGAGTGAACAGTGGCGGAGCCAGAAAAAGTAGTTATTGGGGGCAACGAGCGATATGAGTGATTGAATTATTGTTCGTTTTTAATTTTTAATGAGCCGGGTCGGGTTTATTTTCAGGCAAAAAACATTATTTTAAGCTAAAAACATAATTTTGTTGAAGCGATAGTACATATGCAGGTGTCCATAAAACAACTTTGACTTGTAATATAATCTAGTTATCTCAATGTCGTTTAATTTGAGACGAAAGAAGTATGCATTAAAAAATGTAAACGTAACTTAAATTTCTTTTTAAAAAAGGCCAAAATTTTACGTGAATAAACATCACGTATGCGCAAACTAATATACCAAAATATCCTATGTCGTAAATTTTGGTATTAGCTGTACCAAGTTTATATTAATTTTACTATACTATTTTTATAATTGGTAAATAATCAATAAGTATCATTCACATTCCTACGTGCCCATTCCTGTTCTTTGAAGAAGGCCCCACACATCACCCAGTTCCCTTTTACCTCTTTTATTTTTTCTTCCATTTCCGACCAAACAAACCCACCGGAAAATAGTTTACCCATTAGAAAGAACTCTGATTCTTGGTAACCAAAGAGAGCCGAGGGCACTCGGATTAATTGTTTGAGGACACTTGACCTATCTTCGACCAATTTGACATTTTTTCCTGCATATTTTATGTGTCCACAAGAAGTTGGTCGGGGGCATCGCCCCCCACTGTTGTCAATGTGGCTCCGCCTCTATGAGTGAAGAATATATTTCATGGGAGGTTGTCACTGAGGCCCCTGCATATAATTTGTTCACACCGGGGACAAAATACTACCTAGTGAAACATGATGAACGTCTTTTATTAGTCGTTGTGGGCAAGTGGGGAGAATTCATAGAGGTATTCGAGTTTAACGACTCAATAAAAGAGTGGAAGAAAATAAATTCTTTAGGAAGACACACGATTTTCATTAGCGGTGCAGCATGCCTGTGCATTGAAACAAAAGCACCAAAAATGGAGAACGAGATCTACTTTCCACGATTACATTTGAAGAGCGGGAAGATAATGTATTATTCACTCGAAACTTGCAAGTCTCAGGAATTAAATGACAAAAGTATTGATGAAACTTATGAGAATCTTTTCTATGAAACTCAACATCTTCTCAACCCTCATGCATTGATTGAACCAACTTGGTACTAGCTAAACTTCATTAGTATGCCGTATGTTAAACATGTTGCCTTTTTCAAGTTATTGAGTTTTGCGGTACTCATTTTTTAAAACCTTCGCAACTTAGAGTTGTGTGTGCTTACAATTACACCAATTGCTTTATATAGTTCAAAATGAGCAAACAATGATTCTGATTATCTTTATCGTTTATGCTATACATTTTTTCTGTTTTGATTATCTTTACTTACAGGCGCCTACAACCTTATTGAACAACTAACATGAGCCATGAATATTTAGCCAACTACCACTACTAGTTATCGTTGTTTACTTGTCGATCATGATCTCTAAGATTTCATTACGCCATGTGAACCTTGATAAAAACCAGTCCAATACTTGGATTATAGTAACACTCTATAGAAAGACGAATGACATGATTAAGTGATTGATTTTTAGTTTTTACTAATGAAAGCCTATATAATCGTCCATCAATAGGTACTATAAGAGCAAGGGGTGTGGTAACACCAACATGGCGCCATTCTTATGTAGATGGTAAATGGCTTGAGCCATTTTGGTGTTACCATACCCCCCCCCCCCCCCCCCCCC
>LBNU01023557.1:133442-162224 GCA_014162995.1 Artemisia annua
TTTTTTTTTTTTTTTTTTTTTTTTTTTTTTTTTTTTTTTTAAATGATTATGAGAACAAAAGTTGCCTAATAAATAATTTATTAGTTAAAATTAGGAGTTGTACGTGTCCAGAAAAGACATATTTTATAAACAATTTACACTTCCATCCCACACCCTGCTCCCACGTGGGTCCATCCCTGTGTGGCTGTGTACAACTCCAATGTCATAGCCAACTCCATAGTGATAGACTCATAGGTTTGGTGCAATAAATATTTCTGGTATTGGGCTGGGTTTCACAATGTGGCCCAAGTTATAAAGTACAATGGACCAAAATCCACAAAACCGGATGTGGAAAATGAAATGAAAAATTGGTAGGAAAGAAGGGAAGGAAGAAATGGTTATAAAAATGACAATAACCAACAATACACCACCCAACCAAACTTTCTTTTATAAAAAAAACAAACACAATTTCATACGCTAACAACAACAACACTTTATAATCAATCAATCAATCAAATTATTTATCATATAAATTTATAATAAAAGCTTGTACAATTGATCATCATCATCATCATCGCCGTTGATATTTGACCACCGGCAGTTCTCTCCGTCCGGTACGATCCGATCGTCTTCATTTTTTTGTTTTTTTATTTAGTTTAGATAATAAAAACTGGATGATCGCAATTTTATTTTATATATATTAGAAGATTGTGTAGTAGTATTATTGTTGGGGGTTTATGTTGTACAGTAGTAATTATTTACGGATTATTATTTTATTAACTTACACACACGATTACATATTATTATTATTATTATTATAAAAATTTGGATCTAGGATTGAAAATATAATAATAAGAGAGGCTGATTGCTTTAGTATTTATTATATATATATATGACTTTAGATTTTACATTTTGGTAGTGGATTATGATTTTGTCTTTTGAGTTCGGAAGACGATGATGATCGGACCGATTATTTTACTTATGTAGTTGTCGCATCAGTAGATTTTACTTTGATGTATTAACTTTGTGTGAGTTAAATACTTTGGTGCTAATTTGAGGGTCGTTTTGGTCGTAGTACTAGAGTCATCGGTCAAGGTTATTATGTAATGCCTTTCTAAAAAATGCCTTTGGTGCCAAGTTTGTCGCCTTCCAAAACTAGAATTATAAGAAATTTTGGTGCGCTAAGTTATTTTGGTAGGAGTATGTCTTTGCGTGTGTAGACATCCATCGCACCTGATATCCGCAACCTTTAGATGATTTTTGCCCTTATGGATTTTAAAGGAAGCAGTGTAGAGTTTTCGTTACATGGATGTGCTTTTTCTACGCTGTTTTCAGTTGTATGTGTTTCTGTTCCGGGATTTGTATTGTAAGTTGATTGGTTGTCAAATAATGCATCTGTTTCTAACATAGAATAAGCTGAATAGGTATACGCACATTATCTTCTAACCCACACCCCCAGTGTGAAATGTTGTTTTTCTTTTTTGCAGAAAGGGTCCTTACCTTCCGTTGTACATGTTACTTCCGGGTCTTAACCCACCTTTTGTTGAATCAAGCCCCATATAAAAAAAGAAAATATAAGGGTGCGTTTTAGTTCAGAAAAAAGTCCTATTGTTTTCCAACTTTAGTTTTGTAAAATTCAAAGGGGGAAAAAAAAAAAAAAAAAAAAAAAAAAAAAAAAAAAAATCAAAAAAAAAAAAATACCATATATTTTAAATAAAAAAAAAAAAAAAAAAAAAAAAAAAATCTATGAAACACAAATTTCCTATTATTCTAATTATGAAAGGAAACTACAAAACATTTTTTTATGCAAAACACTAACACCCCAGTTTTTCTTCATTCACCTTAGCTTTTAATTAATAAACTGGAAAATACAACACTATTTGAACACTCACTCTAAATTTTCAACTTTTTTATTGAGATAAAAAAGCCCTTCCAAATTACTCCAAATTTAGAGATGGGAAACTAAGAAATATTGTCTTCAACTAAACGTACCCTAAAAATATGTGCAGGTTATACCTAAGATTTTATATTTATATATAAAGGTTTCTAAAACTTTAAGTGTCACTATACGTTCCCCGGTTTGAACTTGATTGCAGTGTACATCATAGCCTATTGACCATATCCATTGACGAAGATTGGATCATGATAGTGCCGGTCGCTTTTGTTTGGAGAGATGATATGCTGAACTGTGGTCAAAGAGAAGAGCTTTCATTTTTATTTTAAAATTATGGTCACTGAATGTATGTTTTAAATAATAAATATGAAAAGGATATGTAGGACTTGTAATTGCCATGCACATGTAAGATCTGAATTTTAAGTTCCTTGGAAGTCCATTTTATAGATCGTAGTGGATAGGTAGGTCAAAAGTTTCAGGTTGTGACCAATGATGCTTAGTAACACTGATTTCGTGTAATTTCAAGTTTGCCTTTTGTAACAGGCCACTAGTTTTTTTGTCCATGGAAATATGAAAAGATCGTAAATTAAGTGCATAATGATGCAGTTCGTTGTAGCTGTTCTGTTACCTTATGCTATATCTTTTGTATCTCATTCCCAGAGAAATTCACTTTTCATTTTTCAAATTTATGGTTTCTTTGTTCGTTATGCTGTTTATAAAGTGTCTTTCAGTCACGCAAGTGCGTAGAAAATACTAGTACGCACTATGAGAAGACAGGGAAAAAAGTAGAGGAGAGCGATAGAAAAAATGAGAGAAAAAATGTTTGGTGATCAATTATTTCAGAGTTCATAAGCTTGTAAGCTATGTCTGCATTTATAACTATAATGTCTTTGATAAGTTATGATTCTTTTAATATCATAAGGATGTTGCTACTGCTATTAAGCTGTGAGCACAGAATATCTTTCTAACAAATGAAAAATATGATAAAGAATTGCAGATTATTTTACTGAATAGTTATGATTATAAACACAAGTGAAACGCCAAACGGCCTACTTATTACTCTTGCCTGTATGAAAATGTTTATATTATTTGACCTTTTGAACCTTAATTAATAAATTACCAAGAATTTTTATGATGTCGTGTATGTTCTTTTTAATCTAATATTTTCTTTCAAGATTGATAAAAACATCATATATTCATGATATCTTTGACTTAAAAGTTCACAAAGCTGCACCTCCTGATCTGGTTTCATTCATGTTTGTTTTCTACTTGAAATCAACAATCAACATACATAAGACATGTTAGTAGCTTAGGATCTCTTTGACTATATTTTTGTCTTGGAGCCTGATTACTGTTCAGATAATAAGAAAAAATTAGCTCTTGTATAGTAGTTGGTTTATGGTTAAGGCTAGGCAGTGAGTGTTATGAGTCAAAACTCTCTCAGAGCAGAGATACACAGCTTCGTGCATGCAGGCTCTATTAAACAGATTTTCTACTCTCTTGCTGCAATTTCTACATCTTCATGGGATATGATGCCTTTATCATTTTGTTATTCTGAGGATTTGAATATCTATTGTTACTTTGTTGGAGCTTGATGGAATGTAGACGACTTCAGAAAATCCCACTTAGTGCTTACACCTAGTCACACGATCACACCATAACCTATTTTAGTCGTTTATGCATACATAGGTGGTTGTACTCTTTAGCCAGAAGTGGGATCTTCATCCTGTGTTATTCTCTAAATCACAAATGGAATTACATTGCAGGCACTTTTGACCTATCAGGACTAATATTTATGAACACAGTGAAAATATGTGTCTCGTTGTACAGGAGCATCCTCGTGTGTACATCTAGAGTCCAACTTTCCCATCTCTGGCATACCGTACTAGGACTCGTAAGCAATTGATGGTACATGTCATTTCTAAGTTTTAGGACACTTCTAAACAAGGAAATGACAATATGGGCTACCGTCCTAATTTATGTTATCACTCTGAAGCATACAAGGGGTGATGCCATTTGTCTTCACCGTATATATGGTAGAGCATCCACCAGTATCGAGTGAACACAATGTGAAGTTGTATCCAATGGTCTTAATTCGTTGCAGCAGCTGACTTTTTTACTTAAGAAGGCGGTTAAACTTCTGCTGGGGTGGTTGGACTCTGAATTCTGAAATGCATTCCAAAACTTGTCTACACAGTTTCCAGGCATTGTGCAATCAATCTTGGCCCTAGGATGGTGATCTTGGGCTTTTAGTGTGTTGTGTTGGTGAAATATTCTTTTATCACAAGCTGTAACAGAGTCGGAGCAATGGAGAAAGAGTAATATGCAGTGTTCTGTTTGTACACATATTGAATTGAGCATACAGTTTGATGCTTATAAAACGATATAATTGGCCCAAAGAGTGTCTGGTCCTTGTTCTAAAGACTTGTGGAAGTACATACCGAAATAACGATTGATTTGGCTGGAGGTGATTTCTTTTCCGCTGATTCTGAAAGGAGGAATAATGGATCCTCAGGGTTGTGTTAAATTCATTATTAATTTGCCGACATATGGTGTAGATCAGCCAGATTCTGGAGGGTATTTATATCAACAGAATTCTTTGTTTTGTTGAAGATTGTAAATTTGCATTGTATGGCAAGAAATATGTTTGGAGTTATATATCTTCATATGATGTTTCCCTTTTGGGTGGGAATGCAACTGTCCATTGTAATTCTAACTAGTGGGGCTTATTCCGAGTATGATGCTCTTCTAATTGCCACAGAGCCTTGTAGTACCTGACTCATTCCTGTTAAGCTACGTATTTCTTGGTTTGGTGATATGCTGCTTCTGTTGGGGAGCTTTTTCATTGGTGGTTGTAGATCGTTTGTTTGCCGGTAGGAAAGCCAAAGACCATCACTTCCTGACTATTTAGGGAGGCCGTGTTTTTGTTTTTCTGTATCCTTCCAAAATAATGGTATAGTGGTAATGATTTCACCAGTTGATCTTGTAAGTATTGGACGCCGGCTATGTAAGTTATGTTTGTTTTAGTAGTGTGTGTCTATGGAGCCTTTGATAGTGTTTCCAAATAACTATTAATCTAGGGTCCTTGTATGACTTTACGTGGTAATAGTCCCTTTTATTCAGGATAACCTTTTTCTGCAGTGCAGGATTGAATGATTGTATAGGTCGAATATCCAAGGAGAAATATAAGGTGCCTTTTGATTCTATCTTGAGAGACATAGTACGCCTGGAATAGGTCTTTTGGTATGGATTTGATTTCAATAAGCTTCTTTTAGTTTGACTTTCAGTTTTGTTCCCTACATGGAAATTTTATAGCTTTAGTTAGTTTGAAACTGCCAGCTTAAAACAGAAGAGGAAATTTCTGTTTGGAACTCACAAGCTGGAATGCTTCTGTGCGATTAGGCACGTTATTGGGAGAAACTAATATGATTTTTTCAACTTTTAGTGCCAGGAGAGACGGTTGATCAATGCTAAGGAATCAAGACATCGCCTTTTCGTTATAGACTCCTTATATACATATGTTCAACTGGTAATATTGAAGATGAGTAGCTTTGGTAGTTCTATTGCTGTGACCAAATATGAAATATATAATTTCCTCAGCGTGTAGTTTAATATAAATTATATAGGGGGAACACGTAAAAAGTATTCAGTGTTCGATGTTTCAGTTACAGGCCAACCTTATCATTGCACGGGCTGTGTAAGTCCTTATGTGTATAGTTTTCCTTGCATATTTCAAAAAAAGTGCTTCTTCTACTTGCCGGTTGATTATCTGGACACACACAAAAAATAAAAAACGTTCAGTCATTTCCCTTTAGTTTTGAGTCATCCGAAATTAGTGGAGGACTACTCTTTCGATTTCGATATAATATTTATGACTCCTCTGTTTTTTATTTGGTATCTTTATTATTTCTGGATTTGGTTACGATAAATAATTGGTAGGTAACTACAAGTACCTGAGAATGCACAAATGATCTTTATGGAACCTTTTTATTAAGCATTTACTAGCTGTAAGCTGAGAACAATGGTGAGTCATTGTGTATGAGTGTAAAAGTACTTTTTTGAGGGACTTTTTAGATGCTCTTTCAACAATAAGTTTCTAACAATTTAGAACATTTTCTCTGAATTTTTTTCGGGCTGATTGTTGAAATGCTCGGCTGCATATTTGCTTTATTTCTCCATTAAGCATAAATCTAATTCTCTCGTACCTGTACCGCTGCACAGGCTAAACAGCTACCTTGTTACAATTCGGGTGTGAAACAAACTTTTTTGTTAAGAAGGATGAGGCATAGACACTTACCTAACTCATTTGCAAGGTCTGGAATTGACCAGCATGGCAACAACCATTCACCAACAGAGCAATCTTACTTCCCTACCGGTAACTTTTTGATATATATGAATTTAATATTCACATGCTATATGCAATCTTACATGTCGTATAAATTATGGACTTGCAGCAGGAAGAGGTGTTGTCCCAGAGAATGGTCCTTTTATTGGTCATCATATGGCAAGAGGGGGAGTGCCCGATGGCAGGTCAAACGAATATCCTTCATCAAATGTTTGCATGGAAATACAGCCTTATGTGCCAGCCCCTCCTATTGATCCATACCCACCCTCAACAATCACAGAAAGTAGATCTTTGGTGGCACCAGTGGCCCCTGTTGGGCATATTCATCGTACTAACTATAATGTTTCAAGTATGCATGATGTTGAAGGTGGTTTTGCAAACCACCCATTAGGAAATGGAGGGTTGCTCAAAAGAAAAAGGTCAGATAGCTTCTATAGTGCAGGAAGTTCATCCAGCTCTCAGATGCCGATAGAGAAACCGAACATGGATTGCCAAAGTGGACCTCCGTATAGAGGCAGTCTTACAATTGGTGGTGAAGATTCATCAAGGAATGTGAGACGTAGACACAGACTCGAATTGGAACCTAGAACTCATGTACCTGATCATTCTTCTCAGTTTTACCATCCAGCACATTACTCTTCTGCCCCTGTTCAACATGCCAATCTTGATTCTAATGGTGGACAGTGGAATTGTGTTCCTCCTTATGCTGGTTCATCCCACCGAAGGATCTCGCCTTCAGGTGAAACTTGGTGACTTTTCTTAGTACTTTTTTACTGATTATATGGTATTAATGAATTTTGCATGTAAAAGCAGATATGAGTGGGTCGAGACATGAGATGAATCACGTCCATATTGGAGGAAGTTCTGGTGATGGTCGCGATTCATTATTCAACAGACATCATCCTGTTGCTTCCTCACAGAGTCATCATGGACCCCATGCTCCATCTATGAGAGAAGAGCATGTCAGCCATTCTCGAAGACCCGAGCCTTCATATGGGAATGGTTCAAGGTACTCCCACTATGCACATGGTGGTTCTTCGTCAACAAATGGGCTGCACGCAAACCCTGATAATTTCTCTTCCAGAAATTCAAGGCATTACTCTCCAGGAGGATGGCGCAGTAGTTACAGAAGTGGAAGGCCGAGGTTAGCTGTTGACAGATTCCAGCCTTTTTATGATACAACAGAATCTCATGATAGAATGGGACACGAGGTATGTATCTTACGTTTTTTGTGGCTTCTTTCCTGTTTTAAAAGCTTATTTAAATTAAAAATTCCTATTCTCTGATAACCTTTGAACTTGGATCCTCTTTAAATAGACCATCGTGATGGGGGATCGGGCACCCTTCTATGGTAATTCCAGGAACTTATCGGATCAATATAGAGATTTGAGGCTAGACGTCGACAACATGAGCTACGAGGTATGATAAACATCAATTTTATAGCCCTTTTATTGGTTGCTTTCTTTTCTTCACTATCGTATTCCATTTCATCTCTTTAAACTAAACGTGTCATTTGTTTGGCAGGAATTGCTTAATCTCGGGGAAAGGATAGGGAATGTTAGCACGGGCTTGTCCGAGGATAGCATGTCCAAGTCTGTAAGGGTAAAAGTTCATTATTCTTTGGATCCAAACCAGGAGGAAGTTTCTTGTCCTATCTGCCTTGTAAGACTTGCACTTTTATCTATTTCCTAAATTACCCTTTCACATTCAGACTATATGTTTACATGTCCATTTTGTTCTTTGGTAACGGAAACTTGTTTTGCGATGTCATTAACAGGAAGAATACGAGAATGGGGATAAGATTGGAGCAATGGAAAAGTGTGGACATGATTATCATGAAGATTGCATCAAGAAATGGCTATTGATGAAGAAACTATGCCCCATTTGCAAAACGGAATGCTCAAATTAAGAACCAAGCAAAAGGGAGATCGGCTTTGCTTTTAACTTGTGAATATGAATACGTTCATCACATATGCATTGACTTGTACATATTCTATCATTTCATTTCTGCTCTCGCTTTCATTGTAATAACGATCATTCTGCTGGTTTTAAGTGTAGTTTAAAACTAGTTGTACAGAATTTTAGGAATCCAATTGTTGAAATATGATTTGTGTGAAAATGAAAAGTTAGGAAGGCGATTGCTGGTTTATCCAATTATTTATCAAATCATTTGATCCTTAGTCTAGTATATATACTAAAGAGCGTTTTTGTTCAAAAACACTGCCGTTTTGATATGTGGACTCTGTTAAAAAACACAGCCGTTTTGGTATGTGGACTGCCGCATCTTTTCTGGCCAGCGGTTTCCTTTTGGGCCTGCTGATAACATTAGCTGCACTTATAATTCCATAGTGAAACACTTGATATACAAATTAGTAAAGTCTGCCTTCTCGGCTTCATGAGTAGCAACTAGCTTTCCTGCAGTGGATCAAGCGATTATTATCAACTTGAAGCATACAAAACAAGATTCTTGAATCCCTAACAATTGAACTCGCAACTAGATGTCTAGAACTACGCCTTTTAGATNTGGAAGGCCGAGTTTAGCATGGTGAGCAGTCCAGCCTTTTATGAGACAGGACAGAATCTCATGATAAATGGGACCACGAGGTATGTATCTTACGTTCGTTTGTGGCTCTTTCCCTGTTTTAAACTTATTTAAATGAAAAATTACTAATTCTCCCTGATAAACCTTTGAACTTGAATCCTCTTTGAAAAGGACCAATCGTGAGTGGGGATCGGGGCACCCCTTCATCATGGTAAGTCCAGCGAATTATCGATCAATAAGATGATTGAGGCTAGACTTCGACAACATGACTACGACGGTAAGGATAACCACATCCAGTTGTAAGCCCTTTATTGGTTGCTTCTTTTCTTCACTATCGGCATTCCATTCACCTCTTAAACTAAACGTGGCAATTTGTTTGGCAGGGACATTGCTAATCGTCGGGGAAGAGCGGATGAGGGAAATGTAGCACGGCTCTGCCGGAGGATAGCAGTCCAGTCTGAAGGTAAAGTCATTATCCTTTGGCGATCCAACACCAGGAGAAGTTTTCTTGTCCTATCGTGCCATGAAGACTTGCACTTTTCACTAAGTGTCCTAAATACCTTTCACACATTCAGCGACTATATGTAGCATGTCCATTTTTGTTCTTTGGTAACGGAAACTGGTTTGCGAATGTCATTAAACAGGAAGAATACGAGAGGGGAAAGATGGAGCAAATGGAAATGTGACATGATTATCATGAAGATGCATCAAGAAATGGCTTATGATGAAGAAACTAGCCCCATTTGCAAAACGAACTCCAAATTAAGAACGCAACCCAAAAAGGGAGATCGGCTTTGCTTTTACATGGAATATGAATAGAGTGCATCACGTATCAGCATTGACTTTACATATTCAATAAGCATTCATTCTGCTCTCGCTTTCTTGGTAATTAACGCATCATCCTGGTTTTAGTGTATTAAACTAGTCTGTAGAATTTAGGAATCCAATTTTGAATATATTGTGTGAAAAATGAAGTTAGGCAAGGCGATGCTGGTTATCAAATTTACAATCATTGTGATCCTTAGCGTAGTATATAACATAGAGCGTTTTTGTTAAAAACTGCCGTTTTGATAATGTGAGCACTGCTGTAAAAAACACAGGCGTTTTGGTATGGTGACTGCCGATCTTTTCTGCCAGCGTTTCCTTTTGGGCCGCTGAGAACATTCACTGCACTTAAATTCCTAGTAAACACCTTGATATACAAATTAGTAAAAGCTGCCTTCTGGCGAATTCATGAGTAGCACTAGCTTTCTGCAGTGGGATCAAGCGATTATTATCAAGTGAAGCATACCAAAACAGATGTCTGTGAACCCTAACAATTGAACTCGCAACTAGACTGTCTAGAACACGCTTTTAGATGCCCACACGAGTGGGATTGTAAAGCAACGCAGCATCCTTGTAGGATTGATATGTGGCAAATCTAAAAGGCAGAATGGGGATAAGATTGGAGCAATGGAAAAGTGTGGACATGATTATCATGAAGATTGCATCAAGAAATGGCTATTGATGAAGAAACTATGCCCCATTTGCAAAACGGAATGCTCAAATTAAGAACCAAGCAAAAGGGAGATCGGCTTTGCTTTTAACTTGTGAATATGAATACGTTCATCACATATGCATTGACTTGTACATATTCTATCATTTCATTTCTGCTCTCGCTTTCATTGTAATAACGATCATTCTGCTGGTTTTAAGTGTAGTTTAAAACTAGTTGTACAGAATTTTAGGAATCCAATTGTTGAAATATGATTTGTGTGAAAATGAAAAGTTAGGAAGGCGATTGCTGGTTTATCCAATTATTTATCCAATCATTTGATCCTTAGTCTAGTATATATACTAAAGAGCGTTTTTGTTCAAAAACACTGCCGTTTTGATATGTGGACTCTGTTAAAAAACACAGCCGTTTTGGTATGTGGACTGCCGCATCTTTTCTGGCCAGCGGTTTCCTTTTGGGCCTGCTGATAACATTAGCTGCACTTATAATTCCATAGTGAAACACTTGATATACAAATTAGTAAAGTCTGCCTTCTCGGCTTCATGAGTAGCAACTAGCTTTCCTGCAGTGGATCAAGCGATTATTATCAACTTGAAGCATACAAAACAAGATTCTTGAATCCCTAACAATTGAACTCGCAACTAGATGTCTAGAACTACGCCTTTTAGATTTGCCACTATATCAATCCTACAAGGATGCTGCAGTTTGTATACAATCAAACTCGTGTGGCATGACCTTTTAGCAGGCAAACCATACAACAAAATAAGCCGTTAAATTAAAACATCAACATATTCTTATATTCTGTGGAGCCAAACTCAAAATCGTATCTTGATGAAATAAGCCTTCAAGCTAAGCATAAAATCTTCGAACTCAGCTCAAATCCTATGGAGTTGCATTGGGGGTATGCACATTACTAACTTGGTTTTGAGCTTAATAACTTTAAAATCTATCACTTATGAAAAACCATGTATCTATTTAAAATCTATCACTTATGAGAGCTGGGACGAAGAAGCTGAAGCTTTTATTTTTAGATATGTTTGATGGTGTAGCTACAGCTTATATAACTAGACAAATCAAAAAGCTAAAGGACGTTAAAAGCTCAAGCTCCTTATAAAAGCTCAAGCTCCTTATAAAAGCTCCTTAAAGGTAGTTTATCTTTTAAGAGCTTTTGAATTTCAAAGCTCTGACAAGTTGTTGTGCCAAAGACAAATTATATTATAAGGGTGCGTTTGGTTCGCAGTATGTTTTGAAAGGAATTGTAATCTGTCAAAGGAATTGTAATTTGAATGGATTGTAATTCAAAGAATTGGAATGTGTTGTAATTGTAATGTGTTGGAATTGTAATTGATGTATTTAGTCACTTTGTTTGGTTGGATCTCAACGTAATTGTAATTCAAAAAAGATAAAAAATTAAAAAAAAAACTTAATAATAATAATAATAATAATAATAATAATAATAAATATTAACAATAAATAATATTACTAATAATAATAATATTAATATCAATAATACTTTATTATTATTTTTATTATTATTAAAATAAAAATAATAATTATAATAATAATATTATTATTATTATTAAAATAATAAAAAAAAATAATAATATTAATATTAAAATAATAAAAATAATAAAATTATTATTATTATTATTATTACTATTAATTATTATTATATTATTATTAAAATAAAAAAAAATAAATAATAATAATAATAATAATAATAATAATAATAATATTAAAATAATAAAAATAATAATAATAATAATAATAATATTAAAATAATAAAAATAATTAAATTATTATTATTATTATTATTATTATTATTAATTATTATTATTATTATATTATTATTAAAATAATAAAAATAATAAATAATAATAATAAATATTATTATAATTATTACATAAATATAATAAAAATAATAAATATTATTATTATAAAAATATTATTATTTTAATATTTATATTAAATATTTATTATAAAATATTATTATTTTAATATATATATTAAATATTTATTATTATTATTATTATTATAATTCTATATTATTGTTATAATAAATATCTATTATTTTTATAATAATAATTATTATTATATAGTTATTATTATAATTTAATATTATTTTATTATTCTTATTATACAAATAATATTATAATAAAAATATTATTTATTATTATATAAATATTATTATTTTAATATTTATATAATAATAATAATAATAATAATAATAATTCTGAATTACAACGTAATTCAAAACTTTCCATCGAACATCTTATGTAATCTGAATTCCCTCCTTTGATGTAATTGTAATGGCTGAATTACAATTACAACGCAAACCAAACAGCCTACGTAATGTAATCTGAATTACAATTCCCTCCATTCTGCGAAACAAACAGCCTACGTAATGTAATCAAATTACAATTACATCCAATTACGTTAAATTACGGCGAACCAAACGCCCCCTAAGTTAACTTATTTTGAAATTGTAAACTCTCGTAAGCTCTCACAAGCCCTATGGCATACATATCTACAAAAAAGAAACAACCAAGTTAGTATTTGATTCTACTAGCATACATACCATCAAGATAATAAGATGTAAACAATTAATGTATATCATTTAGCGGTAAATAAACTAGTTCTAGAAACCCTTTGGTTAATAAAAGTTTGAGATGAAAAACTATATAGCATTCTCATAACAAAAAATTAAAAAAACATTATCCGATAATAATCTCATAACACACCACTAAAAATCACACGTTAAACTAGATCAGAAAAAATAAAAAACACACTACGCTCGTTATCAGTTATCACCATGGCATGGTACCTATAACGCGAGAGCCGCAAAACCGTTGCAGTATGGGTGTGGCATCACCACCTTTCATACTCCTCCTCACCACCATAACCACTTGCTCAAACCAAACACTCCCAAACATAACTCTCATTTCATTTTCCAGACATAACCAACTTCATCAATGTCACCATCACTGTAAAACCCGTCTCCAAACACTCCCTGAAAAACTCCTAAACCTTTGTCCAAACACCCACCTTCACACTGCCGCTAGGTACATGTTCCATCAAGTACCACGTTGTTAGTGGGTATGTGCTAATGTGAGACTGTGTTCGAAGACCCGGCTATATCCAGCCACGACCCGGGTATTCCGGCCAAGACCCGGGTATTCCGGCCACGACCCGGGTATTCCGGCCAATATCCGGCTATATCCGGTCACGACCCGGGTATTCCGGCCAAAACCCGGGTATACCGGCCAATATCCGGTCACGACCCGGGTATTCCGGCCAAGACCCGGGTATACCGGCCAATATCCGGCTATATCCGGTCACGACCCGGGTATTCCGGCCAATATCCGGCTATATCCGGTCACGACCCGGGTATTCCGGCCAAGACCCGGGTATTCCGGCCAATATCTGGCTATATCCGGTCACGACCCGGGTATTCCGGCCAATATCCGGCTATATCCGGTCACGACCCGGGTATTCCGGCCAATATCCGGCTATATCCGGTCACGACCCGGGTATTCCGGCCAATATCCGGCTATATCCGGTCACGACCCGGGTATTCCGGCCAATATCCGGCTATATCCGGTCACGACCCGGGTATTCCGGCCAATATCCGGCTATATCCGGTCACGACCCGGGTATTCCGGCCAATATCCGGCTATATCCGGTCACGACCCGGGTATTCCGGCCAATATCCGGCTATATCCGGTCACGACCCGGGTATTCCGGCCAAGACCCGGGTATTCCGGCAATATCCGGCTATTTCCGGTCACGACCCGGGTATTCCGGCCAATATCCGGTTATATCCGGTCACGACCCGGGTATTCCGGCCAAGACCCGGGTATTCCGGCAATATCCGGCTATTTCCGGTCACGACCCGGGTATTCCGGCCAATATCCGGTTATATCCGGTCACGACCCGGGTATTCCGGCAATATCCGGTCACGACCCGGGTATTCCGGCCAAGACCCGGGTATTCCGGCTATATCCGGTCACGACCCGGGTATTCCGGCCAAGATCCAGCGATACCCGGCTAAGACCCGGATATTCCGGCGAAGATCCGGTTATATCCGGCCAAGACCCGTCTATTCC
Organism: Artemisia annua; assembly: GCA_014162995.1. Classification (NCBI taxonomy): domain Eukaryota; kingdom Viridiplantae; phylum Streptophyta; class Magnoliopsida; order Asterales; family Asteraceae; genus Artemisia; species Artemisia annua. The sequence goes on from LBNU01023557.1 coordinate 147,804, forward strand.
GGCCAATACTCGGTTATATCCGGCAAGACCCGGATAAAGCATATATTAGCTACTGTATAACTTATTTACTACTACTATTATTACATGGGGTAAATATTAGCTGCTGTATGTGTAACCCATCTTTTACTCTGTTTATGGATAATATATACTGTATGTCTTTATTTTCTTTAGCTGTCAATTTTATGATTATTTATCGTGCCGGTTATAAGTTTCAGTTTTTAGTTTTGTTATATGATTTTCGATATGAACGCTTAACTGAAAAACCGAAATCTATAGTACTACATATTCTTAATTTTTGGATACTTGAACATCAAAAGAAATGTTTACATCGACACAATCAAATGCCTAACACTATCCAAAATTAGTAATGACAACAAAGTTTTGATATTACTAAACTTTTTATTTTGGAGTGTGGGAGTTGTAGTTGGCCGGTTGCTGCAATATCTTTTCTCATAAGCAAACCTGGTTAAATCTTCACAGGTTTCATAGTTGCTATGAGTTAGTTTGTGTCAGTAAGGCGGGTGGTTTGATATGAACATAGAACATGCCATAGTTAGTGAGAAGAATGAAAATTTTATGTTTAGTTGAGTAGTCTTAGGAGGAGTGGCCTGATTGGACCTGAGGGATGGTCAGCTTGTGACAATAATGGAAAACGACACGTATGCAAGAAATTTCTTGCATTGATCTGTAAAAATGATAAATATTTGACGGCTTGAGTGGATTTTGATCAACTTTATGCTAGTTTGAGCTGCAGCTCTGCAAAACGAGGTACTTTGGTTGAAGGGTTTGGTCTGAGTATGCGATTGAGCTCAGATTGTCGTCGATTCTCAAAAGGGTTTTGGTTATGCACTTGTGTTAAGCTCGTACTTAAAAGTTTGCAGAATACTTGTGCATATTCTGTTTTTTCTTATCATATTAGACTTTTTTTTTTAGAATCTATTATTTTATAACCAAATTTTTGTTGTAAGCCCTGAATCGTTGCTGTTGTATTTGAATTGTGATATATTGATTTATATGTTTTCGGTTTTAAGCCCTAACTTGTTACATTACATGTTAGCAAAAACGTAAATATTTTTTGGGCACAAGAGCAAGTTATCATATACACTAGTCTGCAAAGATTATTAGCAATGGTTCAAATTGTAACAGTGAGAATTGCAGACCTAATATTTCCAAGATATATCGCTTTTGCACAAAATTAAATTATTAGTTTTCCAAAATTTCGTTTAATATACATGATCTGTTTAACTTCACTACAGTTCTACCATAAAACAAATTAGTTGCTAAACTACTTTCGGGTAAAAACATCAGAGATGTTCATTGCTACATTTCTCGTGTGAGAACTTATCAATAGAAGTTCCATTTTGGTCGAGTCTTGTACATTCGCGATACACCATAAGGGTGATAATCTTCTGCCCTCTTTGCGTTTTGGAATGCACAACAGCCGACAAAATAAATACCAATGAGAAGCAAGACCATGATAATGTTGAGAATCGAGAGCTTGTGCCAATCTCGCCGAACATCCTCTAGCACCCCAGCCTTGCACGAGTCGCAGGCATAGCACAACAAATTGGGATCGTTGCTCCATTTATAGCAGTCAGGGTCCTGTGTCATCATTGGCGCTTCATAGTTACACGAAGTTGGTGGTTTGCAGCAACCTGACTACATAAATTAACCCAAAAAATGATTAATATGAGGATTCAAACTTTATATAAACTTTATTAGAATTATTGTTAACTAGAGTTTTCATATTACTCTTTTGGTTATGATGAATGAGACCATTTCAATCTTTATATTTCTAAAGATTAGTATCAAGTTATCAGCAATTGGAGGACAAAATTAAATAGAAGTTAACTAGAGTAGTAAACAACCAAAAGCTTTATATATATATAAGTACTAAACGAAGCAACTACAAAAATAAAAAATAAATAAAAAATAAAAAAATCGTATCATAATAAACTGGCATGTCTAATTCATGTTGCCAAATCATGTGTCTAACAAATAAAAAATTGTAAATGAATTTGGCATGCATCATTTTTCAATATAAAATTGTAAATTGTAAATAGGTTGTCTCTTTATAACAATGTACAACACTTACAATTCAAAGGGTGTTTGGGATTGCTTAGTCTTGTTTATGCAAACTGTTTATTTGGTTAGTTGTGAGTGAAATAACTTGTTTCATATGAGGTTGAAACTGATATGTTATCAAATATTTTAGAGGCTGATGGCAGAATTTTGTGTGAAAAAAAATCAACATCAACCCAATCCTGTCTTCCACGAGGTATGGAGGAGGTGAGATGTAGACAGCCTCATCCCTACCCGAAAGTAGAGAGGCCTTCCAAAGGACCTCAGGCCTTTTTGCTGGGAGTGAGGATCAAACCCTCAACCTCTGTGTCCAAAAGAGAGGGATATCTGATCCAACCCTGCTTGTTGATGGCAGAATTTTGTATGATGGTTAGTAAATGAAGGTACCTGAATTGGAGACATGTATTGAGTCATATAATCAGCAGGAGTCCACATAACAATCTTACTACAAGTGTTGGACCCCAAAATACAACTCCTAACAGTCATCCAATAATCAGTTTTCTCAATCCTTTTTCGCAACCAAGGTGAATAGTTTTGCAAGTGGTACTCCCTATAGTTCCTACCGGGAACTTCCACGCCGCCACCTGGACCTATCACCACGAACCCAAAAACCGTCACAGCCAGTAAGGCTGTGATCAAGAACAACATGACCACTAAATACAGCCATAACGCCCATACCACGTGAAAGCATGCCCCTATAAACCCCGCCAACGATACTAGCAAGATAATAAATCCCAAGATCATAAGCGGCTTTTGGAGGAAACTTTCACAAGTAGCATTGCTTTTCGCCATCCATAAACCACCGGCGATAATCGATAAAGAAGCTAGGATTGTCAATAGGTTCAAGAAACCTATCAATGTGTTACTAACCCTTGTCATTTTGCTATCTTGTACAATGTTTTTCTATGTTCTTATTATTTCTTTAGCTTTATATGGTCTTATGGTTTTCAAAAGCTATGTGGATTCAAATTTATGTCCATCTGTTCATTGCTTTTTCATGCACTATAGGTGCATGGGAAACCTTTTAATATACAAAGTAAAGAAAAAAAATGACCAAAATGCACTTCTTAGCCATTAAGTAACTCCAACAGTCCAATTTAAAGTGTGAACTGAAAATGACATCTATACCCATAGATTGATGAGTGTGAGAAGTTTCGTGAACTAAAAAAAATGTATTCTATTAGAGGAACACTTTGAAAATTTTGAAATACACTTTTTATTCAAAAAGAAGGCTTACATATGCAGTGATGACCACCCCTTTCTAAATAGGTGAGATAATATTTGTTCTTTGTGTGCAATGCATGCCCTGTTCTCTTCTACAACATGCATATAGGTACTTATTTGTTGTATTGTATAACTTGTTTAGCTACTATACATGCTTAGTTGTTTTAATCTAAGATTCTCCTTTTTGTCATATGAATATAAAGATTACTTGCTTAACAAGGACCTTGAAATGCAGTAACCGAGTAAAAATTTAATAATAGAATGTATGAAAAGAATCAAGTGGGAATATGAGCTTGAAGTCCAAGACCTTAAGTTAAGCAAGGAATATAGAGTAAAGGGCAATTTGGTAATTTAAACAAAAGTTGTATCTTTTGGATAGGACCCATATTGAATGGGACTCGAGGACATTTCTTTATATTTATGGACCAAAGTTTTGCTTTGTATAAAAAGAGTTTAAGATCATTATCAATCCATATCTTAAAATATTGTATGTGACAAAAATAATGTTGGCACTTTCTTGCTTTGCTACCTACAAAACCAATACCAAATAATACAAAAGTTATATTCTAAAATATTCTATTCCGTCCAACCATTTGATTAAAAACAAAAGGGTTCAAATAGAAACATCTTTTTCTACCATGGCACTTGATTTTTTTATCAATCAAGTGAATCAACCAAAGACACCTAATTATTCATTTATATACATTTGAACCTAATATATAATACACTAAAAAGACACTAACTCATCTCTATGAACAAAAATAATATCTTTAGAAGGATGAAAGATCGTTAAATATACATGATCTGTTTAACTTCACTACAGTTCTACCATAAAACAAATTAGTTGCTAAACTACTTTCGGGTAAAAACATCAGAGATGTTCATTGCTACATTTCTCGTGTGAGAGAACTTATCAATAGAAGTTCCATTTTGGTCGAGTCTTGTACATTCGCGATACACCATAAGGGTGATAATCTTCTGCCCTCTTTGCGTTTTGGAATGCACAACAGCCGACAAAATAAATACCAATGAGAAGCAAGACCATGATAATGTTGAGAATCGAGAGCTTGTGCCAATCTCGCCGAACATCCTCTAGCACCCCAGCCTTGCACGAGTCACATGCGTAGCACAACAAATTGGGGTCATTGCTCCATTTGTAGCAGTCAGGGTCCTGTGTCATCATTGGCGCTTCATAGTTACACGATGTTGGTGGTTTGCAGCAACCTGACTACATAAATTAACCCGAAAAATGATTAAAGGATTCAAACTTTATATAAACTTTATTAGAATTATTGTTAGCTAGAGTTTTCATATTGCTCTTTTGGTTATGATGAATGAGACCATTTCAATCTTTATATTTCTAAAGATTAGTATCAATTTATCAGCAATTGGAGGACAAAATTAAATAGAAGTTAACTAGAGTAGTAAACAACAAAAAACTTTATATAAAAGTACTAAACGAAGCAACTATAAAAATATAAAATAATAAAAAATAAAAAATCATAACATTAGTAAACTGGCATGTCTAATTCATGTTGCCAAATCATATGTCTAACAAATAAAAAATTGTAGTAAATGAATTTGGCATGCATCATTTTTCAATATAAAATTGTAAATTGTAAATAGGTTGTCTCTTTATAACAATGTATAACACTTACATACAATTCAAAGGGTGTTTGGGATTGCTTAGTCTTGTTTATGCAAACTGTTTATTTGGTTAGTTGTGAGTGAAATAACTTGTTTCATATGAGGTTGAAACTGATATGTTATCAAATATTTTAGAGGCTGATGGCAGAATTTTGTGTAAAAAAAATCAACATTAACCCAATCTCATCTTTCACGAGATATGGAGGAGGTGAGCCTCACCCCTACCCGAAAGTAGAGAGGCCTTCCAAAGGACCTCCGGCCTTTTTGCAGAGAGTGAGGATCAAACCCTCAACCTTTGTAGTTTGTATCCAAAAGAGGGGTTTTCCAACTGATCCAACCCCGCTCGTTGACTGCAGAATTTTGTATGATAGTAAATGAAGGTACCTGAATTGGAGACATGTATTGAGTCATATAATCAGCAGGAGTCCACGTAACAATCTTACTACAAGTCTTAGACCCCAAAATACAACTCCTAACAGTCATCCAATAATCAGTTTTCTCAATCCTTTTCCTCAACCAAGGTGAATAGTTTTGCAAGTGGTACTCCCTATAGTTCCTACCGGGAACTTCCACGCCGCCACCTGGACCTATCACCACGAACCCAAAAACCGTCACAGCCAATAAGGCTGTGATCAAGAACAACATGACCACTAAATACAGCCATAACGCCCATACCACGTGAAAGCATGCCCCTATAAACCCCGCCAACGATACTAGCAAGATAATAAATCCCAAGATCATAAGCGGCTTTTGGAGGAAACTTTCACAAGTAGCATTGCTTTTCGCCATCCATAAACCACCGGCGATAATTGATAAAGAAGCTAGGATTGTCAATAGGTTCAAGAAACCTATCAATGTGTTACTAACCCTTGTCATTTTGCTATCTTGTACAATGTTTTTCTATGTTCTGATTATTTCTTTAGCTTTATATGGTCTTATGGTTTTCAAAAGCTATGTGGATTCAAATTTATGTCCATCTGTTCATTGCTTTTTCATGCACTATAGGTGCATGGGAAACCTTTTAATATACAAAGTAAAGAAAAAAATGACCAAAATGCACTTCTTAGCCATTAAGTAACTCCAACAGTCCAATTTAAAGTGTGAACTGAAAATGACATCTATACCCATAGATTGATGAGTGTGAGAAGTTTCGTGAACTAAAAAAAATGTATTCTATTAGAGGAACACTTTGAAAATTTTGAAATACACTTTTTATTCAAAAAGAAGGCTTACATATGAACAATTATCTGCTGCACACAGCAGTCATGACCACCCCTTCTAAATAGGTTAGATAATATTTGTTCTTTGTGTGCAATGCATGCCCTCTTCTCTTCTACAACATGCATATAGGTACTTATTTGTTGTATTGTATAACTTGTTTAGCTACTATACATGCTTACTTGTTTTAATCTAAGATTCTCCTTTTTGTCATATGAATATAAAGATTACTTGCTTAACAAGGACCTTGAAATGCAGTAACCGAGTAAAAATTTAATAATAGAATGTATGAAAAGAATCATGTGGGAATATGAGCTTGAAGTCCAAGACCTTAAGTTAAGCAAGGAATATAGAGTAAAGGGCAATTTGGTAATTTAAATAAAAGTTGTATCTTTTGGATAGGACCCATATTGAATGGGACTCGAGGATATTTCTTTATATTTATGGACCAAAGTTTTGCTTTGTATAAAAAGAGTTTAAGATCATTATCAATCCATATCTTAAAATATTGTATGTGACAAAAATAATGTTGGCACTTTCTTGCTTTGCTACCTACAAAACCAATACCAAATAATACAAAAGTTATATTCTAAAATATTCTATTCCATCCAACTATTTGATTAAAAACGAAAGGGTTCAAATAGAAACATCTTTTTCTACCATGGTACTTGATTTTTTTATCAATCAAGTGAATCAACCAAAGACACCTAATTATTCATTTATATACATTTGAACCTAATATATAATACTCACTAAAAAGACACAAACTCATCTCTATGAACAAAAATAATATCTTTAGAAGGATGAAACTTACATTTTATTATACAAAAGTTTGAAGATAAGTCAACTTTAAGTTTAGAATAGTTATTATTTGCATTTATGGCGTAATGGCATGAATTCATTTATAAGTAACACACCTTCTAACCATGTGATCTCGATTCACCAAATATTAAAAAATGGTTATTGGTTTTGAACATAATTTTGCTTCATCTAATATAGATTTTTCATATCCAAAGCAAAGTCTTTGAAAAGATATCTGTGGATCAAGTTGTTAATGTCAGCCATGAGCCATTTAAGCCCAATTTAACAAGAGGCCTAGGCCCAAGTGACTACAAGAACTTTGCTAAAAGTAAGAAATCATGAAAACTAAAATTTGACATCTTTGATGGTGCATCAAAGAAGCAACATTCAAACCATATGACACCAATAAACTACTCTCCAAATGCAACATTTGTGTTGCCTAAAACACATGCATCACATAACCATAATGTAAACTTCGTATATATTATATATATTCTATAAAATTACATTTAGATAGTTTAGAATTACTGTATAAGGAACCATCAATAAACCAATGTTTTCTTTTGTTCCCCACATTAATACCGCGTGGCGGGAATCTAACAATGATAGGGAACTCAAAAGAAATGATAATCACGTCGAAGCAAGAATGAAGGGGTGTCTCCTTATTGCTTTCTTTCTCGCTAACCCCACGAAAAATAATGATTTTTCTACATAGATTTTTGCTAATATGCAAAAAAGTGGATTGAACATAGATAGAGTATTAGTTTCTTTGCATTGCTTTGTTCTCCAAAAATGACCTGAAAAGTATAAAAGCTTGTCGAGGGCGATGCAATGGCACCTCATGTCCTGCACCCGTTACTGTCACAAATGTGAGGCCTTTGTATATTTGGCTCCAACCCGCAACCTAAATCAAACATAACATAAATAATATTTAGAAGCTTGCTGAAATACATACATAATATACATACGTAAGACGAAAGATGTAACTAAAACGGACAAATCATTACCTTGCTATTATCGTACCACGCATACCAATTGGCAACTGTTGTAAGATTTAACGCGTCTATTGAATATCTTGTTGCAGTGAGAGGAACAACTGAATCTGTATCACCACTGCGAGAGGGGGAAAAAAAAGAAAAGAAAAAAAAAGAAGCTTAAATTTTTATTCAGGTTGATATCAAATTTCATTACTGTGATTGACATTTAAAGTATAAACATGTTAATCATTCTTGAAGTACATAAATATGTACCTGAAAACCCATACTCGTAAACCAGCAGCTATAAGCTCTTTGTAAATGGGAAGCATTGATAGCGGAGAGTCTGTCCAATACTCGCCGACAATATCACTACAATAAGAAATTATCAGCATAGTAAAATCTTGTAGAGGGTGTAGAAAAGGCTGAACTTTTTGTAAAACTAAGACGCACCTGCACGTTTTCCATGGATATGAAAGCTTAGTTATGTTGGCATGAAACGCCTTCTGAACTTCGGGTAGATTAAAGTATTGAATTGCATATTGCTCTGTGCATGGATCATATGCTCCACGCATCCATGGCTGTTCATGTAGTTATTAGTAAATTTCACATTTTAATCAATATGTATAAGGAAATTTTAATGTTAGTCAACTTACATAACGTCCTCTACGCTTTTGTGATGCACTAGCGGCACTGTAATTGCAAGTCTTTGTATAAATGCTATACGGGTCAATATTGCCTTGTTCCATTTGGGCTGTATTTAAGGCTCTAATGCACTCAATTGGTGGATGCTCAGAAGAACTTCCCTCACATGTTGCTTGAAGAGTTTTATAAGTAGAATCTGAAATTAAACCGTGGGTCCACCAATACTCGAATGTGCCAACATAATCATTGTAATCATCAGTAACAGCATTTCCCACCTATGGAAACAAAAAAAGTAAAAGTCTTAAATCATGGAAATGATGTTTATGATTGTAATGCAGTTAATATTTTCATACCATGAAACCCTTGAAGTTAATTATAGGATTTTTCACTCCTTTGTTTCTTTCGTAAATGAGTTGAGACAATTGAGGTACATAATGGCCTGAAATAGATGAATTAGTATGCATTAGAACATTTTGTAAAAAGATGATAATTGCAAAGGTGGAAACCAATCGAGTAACGAGATTAATTGGTGTATTCGAACCTGCATAACTTTCACCGGCAATGTAAAAATCTCGATGTTTGTATTGAGGGAATCTTTCAAACCAATTGAGAAGGAATGTGTATGAATCTTCAGCTGCAAAATTCATAATCCCAAGGTTCGCAAACATTCAAAGTCAAAATTAACGAAATTTAAGCTAAAGGATCACAAATTGATGCAGCCTGCTAATGTCATTTTAGCTATCGACATTGACGAAACTTAAGCTAAAAGGTCATAACTTATGCAGCCTAATCATGTAATTAAGCTAAATAATTCAAAAAGGTCAAATTTAACAAAGTTTATGGTAAAAGATATCGACTTTATATATGCAGCTCAATCATGTATCTTCAACCGAGAACATCCAAAGTCGTCAAATTTACACAGTTTAAGCTAAAAATCTCGACTTTATGCAGACCAATCATAGAAAACATCGAAAATGGTCAAATTTACGAAGTATAAACTAAAAGATCACAACTTTATGGCCCCTAATCATATAATTCACAACCATTGGATATCTTGAAAAGTGTCAATTCTCAATACAATAAAAAACTTAATACAGATAACTAGAAAAAGGGGGAAATTAACTTTTTGCAAAGATCATAAAGCTCTTACCTGTTTTTGCATCACCAAAATTATAATAATCTGATGGAGTATCAGAATATGAGAATCCAACTCCTGCTGGTGATTCAAGAAATAACAAATTTGCCACTGCAAAGTCAAACATCAAATCAAGATCAATCACACATTCAGTAACAATACATTACACCAATTGCTTAAAATAACATAATTGAATCACATACATTTGTTCCAAGAATAAGGATTTGCATAAAGACTTTTGCCATCAGAATTTATATGCAAAGGACCAATCTCTTCAGCTGCACCAAAAGCTACTGAAGAACAACCAGGACCACCATTGAGCCACAGCAATAATGGTCTAGTTTCCGGGTTTCGGTTAGCTGGTGACTCAGTCAACCAATAAAACAATGACCTCCCAGATTCTTTATTCACATTAACATAACCTGAATACTGATCAAAATCTACATTTGCTGGCTGCCCAGGTAACTTATCAATCTTATCCAACAAATAAGTACTACTTCCAAGAACAACAAATGATAAACATAACACAAACACAAACAATGAACTAGTACCCATGAATCTTAATGAGATCTTGGAACCAACACTGATCCCAAAAAGTACTTATGGGTTGTTATCTAAACAATAAACTCATTAACTATATAAAAAATGGGAATGATGAAATCAAGAACAAAAGGACATAGGAGTGTTAAATGAGAGGTACAAGACTGGTATACTTTTGTGATATGTTTATCTAGACTTTGCTAAACCACTGAAAACAAGCACATGCTGAGTGAAGATAACAAAGTGAATTGAAAATGACACACATTAGAATTATGGTAAAACAAGACCACTTGTGTTTTTTTTAGGTGAATCCAATAAATGGTTGTAATCTATAGTAGATGCTAACATAAACACAAACACAAAGTTTCTTGCAAGTGACAACCTGGGATGATTATAATCTTGTTTTTTGTTGGACTAATGTTAAAATATATAATATTTGATTAGAAACATATGATACAGGGTGGTAATAGTATAGTATAGTGTACAGTTTTATACTTTTATAAAGTCATTTGACTAAACAGTTAATAAGTGCACATGGTTGAAGAAGCTGACAATGTTGAAAGAGCATAAAGAAAAAGATATAAAATGCAGAAAAAGGTTGGCAACTTTATTATGGATCTGATTTGCAGGAAGAAAAGATACACTTAATAAACTACTATACTTAATTTCTTGCTAAAATTGTAATCAAAGGAAGAAGAATGATGACATATGCCATGATCATATTTAGTTATATGACTATGAATACAATGTAATCTTATTGTATACTACATGGGTTCTCATTAATCAAAAGATGGTAAAGAAAAGTATCCTTTTGACTCTAGCTAATGTCACATTTTCTTGATTGTGTTAGTTGATTCATTTTAAACCATATGAAAAGACATGCCGCAACCATGACTATTAGAATTAGTTGTCGAGTTTCTAAATGAGAAGCTAATAACACAATATCACCACAAAAGTAAAATGATATGATCATGTTCGTTTTCAACAACCCACTAACGGTTATTATATGTTAAGAGCATCAGGTGTTGTCGTCATTTCTATGCTACCTCAATTTTCATCCACCACCTCATTGAGTCACCAGCTCAATCAACGCCGACGCCACAAGCATACCACACCACATGTTTTTATCAACCATGGCTAAAGTTTATCATTAGCAAAATTTATAATGAAAATATAAACTAGTATAGATTCTTTTCCATGTTAATGTCTTGATGGTTGCCCTTAATAGTAAGAGAGTTTAAATGCATTGCTCAGTTAGTCAACCAACTTGGTTGTCAGTTTTAATGGTCCTCGTATAAGAAAACATCGAAGAAAATGATTAGGATGTCTAAAAATATTTGAATTTTATGTCTAGACTTGCATGTCAATCTTGTTGAAAGCAGTAAAGTTAACCTATTTTTTCACAAACTAATAAAACACTGACACGCTCGTTTAGTCATTATACTAGTTATACGTGTATTTTTTATGTCTTTCAATCATTTCTCAAGATATTGTTGTATGGTACGGGGTATTGGATATTCATTAACTTTAGTATGTATTTGTTAGCCACAAAAGTATATATCAGTCAGTAGCAAATGCCATGATTTGGACTTTAATTTATATTTGTCCATATGTGTTGTTGTTGTTCTCTCATTCGGTTTTCACCATTTGAGGTCCACAAGAACAATTAAACCAAAACGAAAGTTAGATGTGTAACTCATTCATCGGCGGATTCAACAAGTTGGTTAATGGAATTAGCAAGTCACATTTGAAAACGATATTATTGACTGTCTAAAAGTACTTTTTAATACCCTTACTGCACGTAAAGTCTAATACTCATAATCATGAAAGTTTTTCATGTTTGCCCAAGGACCCATCAAATGTTCTTAGCATATGGTTGTGCACCAAAGTGTATTTTGTATCTACACACATAAATGCTGTCGAATTTGGGCATATGAATATTAATGGTATAACTTGTAAGGACAAAAGGTGGTAGCTAAATTAGAATTGTGTTTTTAGAGCATTCACTATGGGGGAGGTGCGAGAATATTTAAAAACTTCCAAAAAGTTTTATCTTTTGTTTGGGTCTATTTCAATTCATAGTAGAATTATGTGGCATGAAAAGATTCAAAATCTGAATATGTTTATAATTTAACGTATGTGTTATTGTTGATAATTTATAAATTTGCAAGAAGTTTATATAGAGTGAATACATATTTATAAGATCATAAAATTTATAAATTGATGATTTGCATATTTATAAAATTGTAAAAAGGCTCACCATTTCCGGATGGAATTGACATACATGCATGTATATTATTACTACGTACGTGTTTTGCTCAATTTTAATGTTAACAAAGAGTTACTGATTTCATTAATTTTTAACAAACCACGTATATTTTGGTAACTTACTATAGAATATTGGACATTTTTTACGTGATTATGACATTACGATATAAAATGAAATAAAATTATGTAGTATATAAGATAGTTTCTTGGAAGGGGGAGAGTGTCAGCCGTGGGAATGGGGTGACAAGCCAATAATTTGTTCCATTATTATCTCTTGCTGGCCAAGTGGCCATTTTCACTTTTATCTTCATAGGGTACCCATCTTCATAAATCAACTCTTTAATAATTTACTGTCACACATTTTAACCCTCAAACAATTTTATAGAGTTTTATATTAAAAATAAATAAATAAATAAATAATCAACTAACTATATCAAACTATATACATCGCAAATTTGTCTCACATGACTTTTGCCCAAACATTCTCATACTATATGAAGTATCGCTAAACCACAAGACTTTTAGTCTTTTAACTAAGTTTTAAGTTAATGGTCTGCACAATTTTAAATTTCGCTGGCATGTTTCTTCAATTCGCACCTAGCACTTGGTCACTAAGTAGTGTAGATAATGTCTTCATGAGGTTTGAATCTTACGTTATACTATGTTAGAAATATGGTTATATATTTATATGTAAATGTCTAGAATCGAACATGAGACCTCAGGATTGCACACATTGCAAATGAGTATTAAGGAAAAATAATAAATGTATTTTTATATTTATTATTAGACACAAGTACTTAACGACCGTTAGTGTTTACCGTTAAATGACTAACGACCGTTAGACGAAGATAAGGAAAGTGTGTGTTTAAGATTTATGGTAACCCAAGAAGGATCTAGAATCCTCTTGGTACAAGGGGGCGGCCGAATATCCCTAAGGGATTAGGTTTCCCTTGCTTGGTGACCAAGTTACTTAAACACTATATAAACAAACCTTAGGTTCAATTTCACCTTTTGAACACACAATTAACCCTAAAGTTGTTTTCTCTCTTTTCTTCCCTCTTGGCCGATCGTACAACCAACCCTAAAGGTTGTGGGATCGAATTTTGTCTTACACAATTATTTTTGTGTAGTTTCTTGCAAAACCTTAATACGGTTTAATTTGTGTGTACAAGAACGAGGTAACAACACACTATTTTTGTTATCAAGAGATCGAATAACAAAACGGTAAGGGGTTATTCATAGATCTAATATAAACCCTAATTAGGGTTCATCACTTGTTCTTCCTCAATCAAGAATTGCATACGGTACGTTTTCTATTTATGTTTTAGTTAACTATTATTTGTTATACGTGATCCTACACTTCCGCATCTATGTGCTACTCAATATTAGTATTTATTTATGATAGTCATAATTGTAAAATTCTAACAGTGGCATCACGAGCCATGTATAACATGTAATTGCTTACTAAAACCAATAAAAAAAACGTATCTTTAATTGTTTTAGATAGACATGTTATTGTTTCTAGGGTTTTTTCTTTAATTTTTTTAGAAAATTAAAAACCCTAACCCTAATTTGGGGGGGGGGTCGATTTCTCCATAAGCCCTAATTAGGGTTTGTGGTTTAAAATTATTAATTTGATTAGTAATTAATTAGAAACCCTAGGTTTGTAACATGTTTTAGGGTTTTGTGTTTTGATTAATTTGATTAATAAAATTGGATAGAAACCCTAGGTTTGTTACATATTGATGTGCTATATGGTAATTGTTATGCATGAATCCATGCCGAAACATGCATGTTTGTCATGGATTATTTATTGTTTGCAAGTAATTGTTTCACACATTAATTATTAGATAGATCTAAAATTGGGGAAGACTCCAATTATAATTA
>LBNU01023557.1:166667-189742 GCA_014162995.1 Artemisia annua
ATATTGTAGTTTTATACAATGATGCTAGTTTAATTGAAATCACACTCAATACTAGTCATGGTAGGATTTTATCCTTGTTTATGGCCATGTAAACTCGTTGTGCTCAACTAAGAGCATAGTTGCATTATACATTAAAGAAATAGAATGCTTTAAACTTTAAAGTGTTTGAAAGTTTGATTGTCATAAATTGGTGGTTGAGGATATCACACCATTTATGAAATATTATGTGGATATATATCAAATAGTTGGATTTACACATACAAGAATTTCGCTAATTAAATTCTTGAAATAAGTATTCTCAAAATTCCTATAGATCAAAGTTAGTTGATTTATGCCTAGTTAACAAGTATGATTGATATGACTTGAGGCATAATTCATTGAGATGTGATAGAGGGACCTAATAAACAAGCCTAAAGGTGGACCTAATGCTTTAATGACTTGTACATTTGATAAATGTACAAGTCATTAAAGCATTAGGTCCACCTTTAGGCTTGTTTATTAGGCCCATCAAACATTTTCCTAATTCATTAACTAGAATTATCATGCATTGATCTATTTTAGTATTTGGATAAAGGATGTAATGTACGATTATTAATTTCCAATGAAATAAAGTATGGTTATGTTTATTTCAATTGATTTAATATATATCCTTTTTTTGCATGTTTATATCCTTGAATAATTTTATTATTCTAAAACTGTCCATTGTTGGTTAATAATATGGGAATATTATTAAGGGAAGACAATTAAGATATTCAATGAATTGGATATTGGACTTATCCCAAAATACATGATGTTACTTATTTTAGTAAATCATAATTAGTTATCCTTAAACTTGAGATACCAGATAAGTGTCATGAATGTAGTGCATTTTTGTGGAGCAATCTACCGCTAACCGTAACTGGTAGTTATAAGGGTTGTTTTCAGAAGTGTTGCAAAGTTCATGGGTTAGTCTTGTAGTCAAAAATAGAATTTGTTCCTTCAAATTTGTTTTGAAGTTTAATACTATGAGCCACTCGTAGGATTGACAAAATATTTGCGTGGCCACGCCCAAAGACTGTCTGGAATACGTTCAGATGTTTTGGTAATTTTGTTCAATCATTAATATACGAGAAACTGAAAATTAATAAAGATTTATTTCTTTATTAATCAGAGTATTAGAAACAAATGGATAATAATAACGATGAATCGTTAAGGGTTTTCCAGGAAACTCAGCTCGGTTTGAACTAGGGGTATTGGAGTGTTGTAAGACGCCGACCAATATCATTTTACTATTAATAAATAACCAAGTGGGAGCTGTTAGAAATATGGTTATATATTTATATGTAAATGTCTAGAATCGAACACGAGACCTCGGGAATGCACACATTGCAAATGAGTATTAAGGAAAAATAATAAATGTATTTTTATATTTATTATTAGACACAAGTACTTAACGACCGTCAGTGTTTACCGTTAAATGACTAACGACCGTTAGACGAAGATAAGGAAAGTGTGTGTTTAAGATTTATGGTAACCCAAGAAGGATCTAGAATCCTCTTGGGACAAGGGGCGGCCGAATATCCCTAAGGGATTAGGTTTCCCTTGCTTGGTGACCAAGTTACTTAAACACTATATAAACAAACCTTAGGTTCAATTGTTTTTCACCTTTTAAACACACAATTAACCCTAAAGTTGTTTTTTCTCTTTTCTTCCCTCTTGGCCGATCGTACAACCAACCCTAAAGGTTGTGGGATCGAATTTTGTCTTACAAAATTATTCTTGTGTAGTTTTTTGCAAAACCGTAATACGGTTTAATTTGTGTGTACAAGAACGAGGTAACAACACACTATTGTTGTTATCAAGAGATCGAATAACAAAACGGTAAGGGGTTATTCATAGATCTAATATAAACCCTAATTAGGGTTCATCACTTGTTCTTCCTCAATCAAGAATTGCATACGGTACGTTTTCTATTTATGTTTTAGTTAACTATTATTTGTTATACGTGATCCTACGCTTCCGCATCTATGTGCTACTCAATATTAGTATTTATTTATGATAGTCATAATTGTAAAATTCTAACATACTATTGGTTTAAGAAGGAGATTGGCCGGTACGTATATCTAAAATTCATCCATATATATCAGAAGTTAATTTGCACATATTCACTTTTTCAGTCACATATAACACGACGCTAGCAAAATAAGCAGCATATAAAACATGTATAACGGAATACAACATGAGTTATGTTTATATTGTATGCAAATCAAAGCAAATTACTAGTTAAGGTATAAACTTCATTCACACTATCAAACTTGTAGACTAAAACATATACCTTCTAGCCGAACACAGCCGATAGAATTAGTTTTACTAAGTTGTCATCACATAAAAAAGGAAACAAAATTATATAAAATATATATATATATATATATATATATATATATATATATATATATATATATATATATATATATATATATATATATATATATATATATATATATATATATATATATATATATCAAGTTTGCACATTGTAATATTTATTTCTATAAGTATCATATATTTCTTGTTAATATACATTTTGTGTAAATCTATTTTAACAAGTAACTGAGAGAGTGTAACAAACATACCGGTTAAATGTTGTTGTCAAAATAATGTATAATTGAACAAGTTCAAAGAAAACAAGTGTACGTATTGTATTGATCCTAATTGACAAACTTACATGATGATCGACAGCTTAATATTCCCTTCTTATAATCTTAGACAAAAAGACACTTAATTGTTTCAACTGATATTTATTTTCTTAATGACTCAAAAATTTCAATCAAATCAATTGATTAACTAGGTCTTTCATACGCGTATTAATGATTTCCAGTTGAAAAGTTTTAGAGTTTGAACCTACACGTTTAAGACTTTAAGTGCATTTCTCTATTTGCATTTTGTGCAATTTGCTAACTTGTGCTTTGTAATGTAGTATTATTAAGATAACTATGAGTAGATAACCATAAACTTAAATTTTATAGCGAGTTAGAGAACCATGAGTATGTGACTTGACAACTTTTCTCATTAAGATCTTATGCATATTAAAACTAGTGACATGCATATGGTATCATGAGTCTTTTTTTAACATACATATATGATGTTAACTCATTTAAATTACAGAACTTACATAACCAATCTTAACTATTACAGTAGATTTTTAAATAATGGTAGAAATTGGGCGTGATAGTTTGGTAATAAAGCAAAAAATAAGGTAATGTTTTATAAGTAACAAAAGCGTACCATGGATCTTTCACAAAACATATTGATCCTATTGAAAAAAAATACCCGTCACTTTATTTTATAAGATTTAGATGAAAAGTCATCTCCATCATTCAAAACCCTAAAGCACAAGGAACAGTCCGGTGCCATTGTGCTAACGTGAAAAATGTGTTGTCACTATAACACTTTTTCATATAACACCAGAATCTATTACTCAGGACAAAACACACCTCCCTAATATAATACTATTTCTGGTGTCATAATACATTCATGGATCCCATAGTTTTTATTTTATTTTTTATTTATTCAAATAAAACAATACATTAAACTAAATAAAAATTTCATTAATAAAAAAAATACATAAATAAAGTACATAAAATAATAATAAAAATAAAAGACATAGAAATAAAAACAACACGTAAAAATAAAAGTACATAAACTAAACTAGTTTTGGAGATAATATTTGGCTCATATTTCTTTTTTAAGCTCCTCGATTAGGCGCGTCTGCCGGATGCATCCCACTGGTGTGTATTGCAAGCGTCCTCAAGTCCTCGTTCCTTTTTCGAGCATTGAGAACTTCAACTCTCGCTATAGTCTCGCGCTCCAGTCGTTCCATCTTCACCTCACAGTCTAACGCGAATTGTTTTGGCATCAATTCCCAAAACATTTCTTGTTGTGGATCAAAAGTGGCGGATGAGTTTGAAGATCGTTGACTTTTAGACTTTCGTTCTTTGTTTGGTGGACGCAACAAAGCATCATCTCCAAAGAGGTCGGGTTCTACTTCGGTTGGCCGTCCTCGGGTACTTCTTGCTTGTGTCAAATCGAGATTTTTCCATTTGTAATAGTCTTTCAAAAAAAAGTCAATCGCTTTTGTGAGTAAATACTTTCCCCTTATCAATTGCTTAATATAACATAACTGAATCACATACATTTGTTCCAAGAATAAGGATTTGCATAAAGACTTTTGCCATCAGAATTTATATGCAAAGGACCAATCTCTTCAGCTGCACCAAAAGCTACTGAAGAACAGCCAGGACCACCATTGAGCCACAGCAATAATGGTCTAGTTTCCGGGTTTCGGTTAGCTGGTGACTCAGTCAACCAATAAAACAATGACCTCCCAGATTCTTTATTCACATTAACATAACCTGAATACTGATCAAAATCTACACTTGCTGGCTGCCCAGGTAACTTATCAATCTTATCCAACAAATAAGTACTACTTCCAAGAACAACATATGACAAACACAAAACAAACACAAAAAATGAACTAGTACCCATGAATCTTAATGAGATCTTGCAACCAACACTGATCCCAAAAAGTACTTATGGGTTGTTATCTAAACAATAAACTCATTAACTATATATAAAAATGGGAATGATGAAATCAAGAACAAAAGGACATAGGAGTGCTAAATGAGAGGTACAAGACTGGTATACTTTTGTGATATGTTTATCTAGACTTTGCTAAACCACTGAAAACAAGCACATGCTGAGTGAAGATAACAAAGTGAATTGAAAATGACACACATTAGAATTATGGTAAAACAAGACCACTTGTGTTTTTTTTAGGTGAATCCAATAAATGGTTGTAATCTATAGTAGATGCTAACATAAACACAAACACAAAGTTTCTTGCAAGTGACAACCTGGGATGATTATAATCTTGTTTTTTGTTGGACTAATGTTAAAATATATAATATTTGATTAGAAACATATGATACAGGGTGGTAATAGTATAGTATAGTGTACAGTTTTATACTTTTATAAAGTCATTTGACTAAACAGTTAATATGTGCACATGGTTGAAGAAGCTGACAATGTTGAAAGAGCATAAAGAAAAAGATATAAAATGCAGAAAAAGGTTGGCAACTTTATTATGGATCTGATTTGCAGGAAGAAAAGATACACTTAATAAACTACTATACTTAATTTCTTGCTAAAATTGTAATCAAAGGAAGAAGAATGATGACATATGCCATGATCATATTTAGTTATATGACTATGAATATAATGTAATCTTATTGTATTACTACATGGGTTCTCATTAATCAAAAGATGGTAAAGAAAAGTATCCTTTTAAACCATATGAAAAGACATGCCGCAACCATGACTATTTAGAATTAGTTGTCGAGTTTCTAAATGAAAAGCTAATAACACAATATCACCAAAAAGGTAAAAATGATGTTCGTTTTCAACAACCCACTAGCGATTATTATACGTTGAGAGCATCAGGTGTGATGCATTCATGTTTACCCACGCCCTTGTCGTCATTTCTATGCTACCACACTTTTCATCCAACACCTCATTGTGCCTCCAGCTCAATCCACGCCGACGCCACAAGCATACCACACCATATGCTCTCAGTATATCAACCATGGCTAAAGTTTATCATTAACAAAATCTATAATGAAATTATAAACTAGTATAGATTCTTTTCCATGTTAATGTCTTGATGGTTGCCCTTAATAGTAAGTGAGTTTAAATGCATTGCTCAGTTAATCAACCAACTTAGTTGTCAGTTTTAATGGTCCTCATATAAGAAAACATCGAAGAAAATGATTAGGATGTCTAAAAATATTTGAATTTTATGTCTAGACTTGTATGTCAGATCTTGTTGAAAGCAGTAAAGTTAACCTATTTTTTCACAAACTAATAAAACACTGACACGCTCGTTTAGTCATTATACTAGTTATACGTGTATTTTTTATGTCTTTCAATCATTTCTCAAGATATTGTTGTATGGTACGGGGTATTGGATATTCATTAACTTTAGTATGTATTTGTTAGCCACAAAAGTATATATCAGTCAGTAGCAAATGCCATGATTTGGACTTTATATTTGTCTATATGTGTTGTTGTTGTTCTCTCATTCGGTTTTCACCATTTGAGGTCCACAAGAACAATTAAACCAAAACGAAAGTTAGATGTGTAACTCATTCATCGGCGGATTCAACAAGTTGGTTAATGGAATTAGCAAGTCACATTTGAAAACGATATTATTGACTGTGTCTAAAAGTACTTTTTAATACCCGTACTGCACGTAAAGTCTAATGTTACTAATAATAATCATGAAAGTTTTTCATGTTTGCCCAAAGACCCATCAAATGTTTTTAGCATATGGTTGTGCACCAAAGTGTATTTTGTATCTACACACATAAATGTTGTCGAATTTGGGCATATGAATATTAATGGTATAACTTGTAAGGACAAAAGGTGGTAGCTAAATTAGAATTGTGTTTTTAGAGCATTCACTATGGGGAGGTGCGAGAATATTTAAAAACTTCCAAAAAGGTTTTATCTTTTGTTTGGGTCTATTTCATAGTAGAATTATGTGGCATGAAAGGATTCAAAATCTGAATATGTTTATAAATGTTTATAATTTAACGTATGTGTTATTGTTGATAATTTATAAATTTGCAAGAAGTTTATATAGAGTGAATACATATTTATAAGATCATAAAATTTATAAATTGATGATTTGCATTTATAAAATTGTAAAAAGGCTCACGGATGGAATTGAGATACATGCATGTATATTATTACTACGTACGTGTTTTGCTCAATGCTAATGTTAACAAAGAGTTACTGATTTCATTAATTTTTAACAAACCACGTATATTTTGGTAACTTACTAAGTAGAATATTTGACATTTTTTACGTGATTATGACATTACGATATAAAATGAAATAAAATTATGTAGTAGTATAAGATAGTTTCTTGGAAGGGGGAGAGTGTCAGCCGTGGGAATGGGGGTGACAAGCCAATAATTTGTTCCATTATTATCTCTTGCTGGCCAAGTGGCCATTTTTCACTTTTATCTTCATAGGGTACCCATCTTCATAAATCAACTCTTTAATAATTTACTGTCACACATTTTAACCCTCAAACAATTTTATAGAGTTTTATATTAAAATAAATAAATAAATAAATAATCAACTAACTATATCCAATTATACATCGCAAATTTGTCTCACATGACTTTTGCCCAAACATTCTCATACTATATGAAGTATCGCTAAACCACAAGACTTTTAGTCTTTTAACTAAGTTTTAAGTTAATGGTCTGCACAATTTTAAATTTCGCTAGCATGTTTCTTCAATTCGCACCTAGCACTTGGTCACTAAGTAGTAAGTAGTGTAGATAATGTCTTCATGAGGTTTGAATCTTACGTTATACTATTGGTTTAAGAAGGAGATTGGCCGGTACGTATATCTAAAATTCATCCATGTATATCATAAGTTAATTTGCACATATTCACTTTTTCAGTCACATATAACACGACGCTAGCAAAATAAGCAGCATATAAAACATGTATAACGGAATACAACATGAGTTATGTTTATATTGTATGCAAATCAAAGCAAATTACTAGTTAAGGTATAAACTTCATTCACGCTATCAAACTTGTAGACTAAAACATATACCTTCTAACCGAACACAGCCGATAGAATTAGTTTTACTAAGTTGTCATCACATAAAAAGGCAACAAAATTATATAAAAAAATATATATATCAAGTTTGCACATTGTAATATTTATTTCTATAAGTATCATATATTTCTTGTTAATATACATTTTGTGTAAATCTATTTTAACAAGTAACTGAGAGAGTGTAACAAACATACCGGTTAAATGTTGTTGTCAAAATAATGTATAATTGAACAAGTTCAAAGAAAACAAGTGTACGTATTGTATTGATCCTAATTGACAAACTTACATGATGATCGACAGCTTAATATTCCCTTCTTAATTATAATCTTAGACAAAAAGACACTTAATTGTTTCAATCATTGATATTTATTTTCTTAATGACTCAAAAATTTCAATCAAATCAATTGATTAACTAGGTCTTTCATACGCGTATTAATGATTTCCAGTTGAAAAGTTTTAGAGTTTGAAACTACACGTTTAAGATTTAAAGTGCATTTCTCTATTTGCATTTTGTGCATTTTGCTAACATGTGCTTTGTAATGTAGTATTATTAAGATAACTATGAGTAGATAACCATAAACTTAAATTTTATAGCGAGTTAGAGAACCATGAGTATGTGACTTGACAGCTTTTCTCATTAAGATCTCATGCACATTAAAACTAGTGACATGCATATGGTATTATGAGTCTTTTTTTAACATACATATATGATGTTAACTCATTTAAATTACAGAACTTACATAACCAATCTTAACTATTACAGTAGATTTTTAAATAATGGTAGAAATTGGGCGTGGTAGTTTGGTAATAAAGCAAAAAATAAGGTAATGTTTATAAGTAACAAAAGCGTACCATGGATCTTTCACAAAACATATTGATCCTATTGGAAAAAAATACCCGTCACTTTATTTTATCAGATTTAGATGAAAAGTCATCTCCATCATTCAAAACCCTAAAGCACAAGGAACAGTCCGGTGCCATTGTGCTGACGTGAAAAACGTGTTGTCACTATAACACTTTTTCATATAACACTAGAATCTATCACTCATGACAAAACACACCTCCCTAATATAATACCATTTTTGGTGTCATAAGACATTCATGGATCCCATAGTTTTTATTTTATTTTTTATTTATTCAAATAAAACAACACATTAAACTAAATAAAAATTTCATTAATAAAAAAATACATAAATAAAGTACATAAAATAATAATAAAAATAAAAGACATAGAAATAAAAACAACACATAAGAATAAAAGTACATACACTAAACTAGTTTTGGAGATAATATTTGGCTCAGATTTCTTTTTTAAGCTCCTCGATTAGGCACGTCCGTCGGATGCATCCCGCTGGTGTGTATTGCAAGCGTCCTCAAGTCCTCGTTCCTTTTCGAGCATTGAGAACTTCAACTCTCGCTATAGTCTCGCGCTCCAATCATTCCATCTTCACTTCACAGTCTAACGCGAATTGTTTTGGTATCAATTCCCAAAACATTTCTTGTTGTGGACCAAATCGTTGACTTTTAGACTTTCGTTCTTTATTTGGTGGACACAACAAAGCATCATCTCCAAAGAGGTCGGGTTCTACTTCGGTAGGCCGTCCTCGGGTTCTTCTTGCTTGTGTCAAATCAAGATTTTTCCATTTGTAATAGTCTTTCAAAAAAAAGTCAATCGCTTTTGTGAGTAAATACTTTCCCCTTGATGTTTTTATACAAAATTCCAATCCGGATCATCAAATCTTCATTATTTTCACCGCCAACAGACTTGGGTTGTTCGAAAAGCGAGTTAAGCTTCCCGACTTCTCGGTTCATCAGAGTCTACTTTCCCGTCAACATATTCTTGTTACGCTCTTTCAAACCATTAAGTTTGGCTTGCTCATTGTATTGGTCGAGAACTTTGAACCAAAACGTGTCATTATTTTGGTCAGAGTCGACATTTGGATCCTCGGATACTTGTATATAACATTCCGTCAAAATTAACTCTTCTTTTTGCTCCAAAATGTACGAGACGAGGATCCATCGTTTTTCTTTTCCCGAGGTTTCTTGGCTTTGGTCTTGCAACGTTTTTTTGGTGACAATGGCCCCGTAGCTTCGGATTGTTGGGGTTGTGTGGTTTGTTGCGGTTGTGGGGATTATTATTGAGAAATTTGGTTGTTGTTGAAGTTGAAATTGTTGCCATATGGTGAATTGGTTGGATGTAATTTTTTTGGCAAATGGGTTAAAGTTGGCGAATTTGTTTGAGATTTGGTATGTCGAGCCGAATGATGGAAGTTGGTTGGTGTTTGAGGTGATGGAATTTGCGGATGATGGTGTGTTTGGATTAGAAGAAGATGAGGAATTCGGTATTTGGTTTTAGGGGTCGGCGAGCATGGAGTTGACCCATTGTTAATTGGGATTCATTTTGTTAGTTAAGAAGTAGAAATAAGAGAATTGTATAGATAGAAATGAAATTGAAAGTGTGTGTAAAAATTAGAAGATTAATGATGTATGTATAAGATTTTTAAAGGGTAAAAAGTTGGAAAAATAAAAAGATGTTTTAATGCCAAAAAAGGCTATGTTTTGGACCCAACGCCCACCTTTTTGTTTTTTGCTCGTTTGATAACGTTCACACGAGAGAAAAAGAAAAAATAGCAAAAAAATGACCAAAACGTGAGCGGCTGGGTACGACGCGAGTGAAGGTGTGGTTTGTGGCGCCATGAGCTCAGCTGGTGGGATGGTACGAGAGCCACCGGCCACTGCATCGTAGGCTCTTAGAACTAGGGACGGAACGAAGACCAAATATGACAGAATGCATAATTTTTTTGAAACTACAATATAGAAAAACATTTCGAGGGACTGTGTGCATTTAAGATGCATTTAGGAAAAATTGAAGTTTTTTTTCAAAAATTAATACTACATCGAAAAAATCCAGAGGGGTCCCGGGCAACTGCGATAACCCCCTGGTCACGTCCTTGCTTAGAACCACTGGTGCCTGGTGGTGTGATGTATCATCTAGGACCAATTTGAATGGTTAAACAGTAGGGTTAATTGTCTAAAAAGGCATCCAACTTGTCACATTTTCCTTTTGTAGGCATCAAACTTTTTTTTTCCTAAAAGATTCAAATACTTTCTTAATTTTGCTATTGTAGGCATTTCATGGGTATGTTTTGACGTGGCACTTCTCAATGACATTTTTTCCTTTTCCTTTTGAAGTTTTCCCGTTTTCCTCACTTTTGGGTCCGTTTTGCCAATTAACAAAGACTTTTTTTAAATATTATTTTGCCTCAATCGTTTTTCCAATTACCCATAACCCTTTTCCACCACTCTTCAATTGTACATTATCACCTAACACAATTTCTTTCACAAACCATAATTTAACACCAACAGTAGTTTTACTCAGTGGCCACATTTTATGTGTATTTTGATATTTCAGGTATGTATTCTTTGATTACGCTCTGTCTCTTTGTCGAAAGATTACCTCTCCTGAGAGTATTCTAAATCTTTAAGGAAAGAGTACGGGACAAGTTTTTGCTCAACATAATTTTGCGAAACATAGTTATAAACCCTAATTTGTTATTTTTGTCAATTTTGTAACAGAATGATACTTGGTACCAATTTGCGTTGTTTTGATGTACACAATGACGGTTATTTCGCCCATTTACCTTTAAGGTATGATCAAGGTGTGGTTCTTGAAATGTCTGTTGCAAGGATGCCTTATGAACCATTTGCTGAATTTTTGAAAGAAATATGTGGAAACTACTTTCAAGGTTTGTATTACAAAGTTCCAAATCTTGAATTGGATAAGGGTTTAATTAGAGTAAGTCATGATAAGGAGTTAGAATACATGTTTGGTGTTGCTAAGTTGTTCGGTTGGCTTGATCTTTATCTTGATCAATTAGATATGGATCTTTCAAAATATTTAGGTCAAGCAGATACCACTTTTATTGATGCCTGTGTTTCTAAAGCAAAAGGCCCTCCCCAAAAGAGGTGTTGCAATGAGTTTTCGGTAGATGAGTTGGTTAATTGGGCTGAGTTAGAGGTTTAGTATGAGGGTTCATCTTCTAAGCAGCCTAAAAAAAACAGACAAAGGAAAAGAAAAGGTTAATGAAATACAGGGTGATCATACTAGGACTAGTACAGATGGTGATCATACTAGGACTAGTGCAGAGGGTGATCATACTAGGAGCAGTACTGTTGATATGGGCAAAGAGAAGGTTACACAGGATGAAACAAAGGGTGATTATGATAGTGAGTATGATAGTGACTATGCTTCAGATAAGTCAGTTGACTGTCTCAGTCCTGGTGAAGAGGAATTGATTGAACTTAGAAAGAGGATCAAAGCTAATAGAGGGAAGGAATATGAGGAAATGAGTGAACCAAATGCTGAAAACAGTTTACTTACTGATAATCATAGAAGTGAGACTATGGTTGAACATAATTTGTTCATGAATAATTTGATGAGAAGGCTACAGGCAACTGATGAAAATGGAAAACCTCAAGATCCATTTATTTCTGTGGAAAAATATGTGTTTATTTATTTGTTAATCCACAACACTTAACTAAATCCATCCGTTGCTTACTCGTAGTAAATGGTTTACTAGTATTATCAAATCCCAACAGTCTCCTTATTGCTTTTTTTTTTCTCTCTAACCCCACGAAATAATTATTTTTCTACATAGATTTTAGCTATTATGCAAGATAGTGAATTGAACATAGATTGAATATTAGCTTCTTTGCATTGCTTTGTTCTCCAAAAATGACTTGAAAAGTATAAAAGCTTGTCGAGGGCGAAGCAATGGCACTAAATGTCCTGCACCTGTTACTGTCACAAATGTGAGACCTTTGTATATTTGACTCCAACCCGCAACCTAAATAAAAAATGACATAAATTATATTTAAAAAAGCTACTAAAATACATATATAATATACATGTGTGAGACGAAAGACGTAATTAAAACTAACAAAAATAATCATTACCTTGCTATTATCGTACCACGCATACCAATTGGCAACTGTTGTAAGATTTAATGCATTAATCGAGTATCTTGTTGCAGTAACAGGAATAACTGAATCTGTATCACCACTACAAGAGTGAGAAAAAAACTTATGGTCCGTTTGATTTGTAAATGTATTTGGAATTGAATTTAGATTTGATATTCGTTTGAAAGAAAATAAAAAAGTATTTAAATTATATATTTATTTATATGTTAGTTTGAGATATTATGAAATTAAAAAATAAAATAATATATATGTGGGTGTAAATAAAGATAGATAGTTGGTTTCATGACTTTCATCAAAAGCCATCAAAAAGCTCGAAATGAATCTTTCATTCTACACCTTTAAGGGAGAGGGGGAATTGCACCAAACATATTATTTGAAATTTCTTGAATCCACACCCTCTCAAACCCATATACCAAACGCACCCTTATATTTTTAATGGGGTAGATTATAAAGGCCCCCCAAAACTACAAGTGATACCTTCATGGTGGTTATTATTTTTTTTTTATTTTTTTTTTATTTTTTTTTAATAATTTTGTTTATATTATAAAACTGTGAAACGGAAAGTGCGAAACAAAAAATATAAAGTTTAACAAGTCAAAAGTATTAAACTGACAAAAAATACGGAACAAAAAACTGATAAAAAAATTGTGTTGTACTGTAAACAGAGGGTCAAAGGGGGTGAAGGTTGTATTTTTTTATACATATTGGTGGGTGAAGAGGGTTACCAATAACACAACCCATTTTTAATCGGTCTGATATCAAATTTTCATTACTGTGATTGACATTTAACTGTGGTACAATGCAGGCAAAATGTAATATGATCTCAATACAAAATAAAAGCCATTTAGTGACTAAATGTTTTGCTGACTAATGAGGCAAAAGTTTATTTGAAGTGATGACAAAGATTAATTGTAATAAGAAACTAAAGTGACCTACATTTTTTCTGTCACTTCAGTTTTCTCTCTTAGACTACTTCAGCGACTTACTTGTTGTAATAAGGCGACCTATATCTCCATTTTTCTTTTCATTTTTGATTTTTTTAACAATAAAATTAAAACTTTATTCATAATAAAAAAAATTTATATAACAATTCAAATAAAATTTAAAAACTTTCAAAAATTAAAAAACGTTAGACGAAAAAACACACAATCGTCTTATTTGTTTTTTACATGCATCCAAACAATTTTAGCACTAATTTGATTTTGTATTTGTTCCACTATTTTAAACAAACCCAAATGAATATCGTAATTTTTCAAAAATTATTCTTTTAGAAAAGTCTGAATCAAAGGCATTTAAACGTGTGTATAAAAATAGAGAAGTAATGTGGTATTTATAGGGTAAAAAGAAAAAATATATATATTTTTATTTATGCATTTAAACGTCAAAATGTGTAAAGTTGGTTTGAAATGAAAAGGTCGCTCAAATGACCAACATAGCCATTTTTGGCTCGACCGACCGTGTTCTCGTGACCTAGTGTAATAGGCGACCGACTTGGCGACCTACATACCGGCCTACCCATTCGGCGTTATTAGGCAAATGGTAATGGTGACCATAAATATTGTGGTCACCCCCTCAGTGACACATTAGCTTTCTCTTTCTAAGACTACACCCAACTACAATTTGCTAATAAGGGACCACAACCGCAACAAAAAAAATACCCCACAAACACTAATAAAAAAACACCTCAAAAAAGAGAATTAAACTTTCAGTTGGCAGACCAACCATAACTTTAAAAAAGTTGAGAAAAGATTAATTAAATTTTTTAATTTTTTTTCTAAATCGGGGTATATAATGTAAATCTCACGTGCAAAGCTCATTCTATTTCTAGCTGTCACCCCTCCCCCTCTCCCTAGCAACTTGTACCATCACCGAATTCATCTCGGATTCGTCAAATCTATGAGATTTAATGGTTTAAGCAACAAATCGATCGATTTGTGATTAGTTCAGTTTAGAACTTGACGTAATTTTTGTTATTGTGCTTCAACGTATAAATTTGCCATTGATTTTTGTCAAGTAGTAGTTATCTTGTCTTTGAAATGATTCTAAACATTTGAAGCTTATGAGTTTGGAATATGTTATATTTTTATGTGCAGCAGCTAAGGTGTTTGATAAAATGCCTGAATGATTTATTTTTTTATTTTTTATTTTTTATTTATTTTATTTCTTTTTGAAAGGCAATATATTTAACCAAAACATACAAATTACAAAACAAAAGCATCCAAAATATTAACAGGGTGATTAAATATTGTGGACCCATGAAAAAAACCATGAAACAATTGAAACGAAATTTATTACCGTAGTAGTTAACTAGTTGTAACTTACAATTATTTGATCGTAAACTATTCACATTTTGTAGCTAAACACAACAATTGTATGATTTTTCACTTCCCTACGATATCATGATAATTTGTCAATGAATTAGGTTGTGTTTGGGAGAGGCTTTTAGGGGGCTTAAACTTGTAAAATAAGCCGGCTTATAAAATAAGCCATAAGCCTCCATAAGCCCAACCCTTGAAAGGGGCTTATGAGGGCTTATAGCTAATTAAATTACTTAAATACCCTTCAAAATATAATGGATTTTCACGCAAAATCTGGAAATATATCTGAATTTAATTTGATATATTTTTATGTGATTTTACATTAATAAGCTTCAGTTCCAACTAATTCGCCAAAAAGCTTTATAAAAATATAAGCTCCAACTTTCGGCTTATCAGCCCATTGCGCCAAACATACCCGTTTATCTAGCTAACTAACAAGATAAAAACAAGACTCGGACATGAATTTATGGTGGTCGACTGTTGATAGTGGTCATTTGGTTTAGAATCATTGGTTTATGTTGGTTTTTTATTATCAAGGATTAGCATTTTGTAACCATTTACTTTCATATTCCATTCAGGATCTAACCCTTGATCCAACTTTTGTGGACCATATATGCAGAAAAATGCGTTGAGTGTGCGGTGAGATGGTCCATTATGCAGTTTTTTTAAACTAACTGGTACGTGCCCTTTCTACGGAATCTGATAATCATGATTCGATGATAGCTAGCAAATCATTTCGCTGCCCTGACGTCACCTACTAACATGTAAATTTCCATGTAGATCTATCCTAATATGAGTGGTGTGAGAGGAAGATAGGGAGGTGTATTCTCATTCTTAGGTGATGTAAATAGGCCTGAACCCAAGCTCATGTTGAGTTTAACTCTCTAAAATCAATCCATTTCTCGCTTCGTTGTCTGTGCTGAATATTGGCCGTAACAAACTTTCTCACCTTCAAGCCGCTATAGGAGTGTAAGTCACTCTTAAGTCAGGATTTACACCATTCATAAGTATTAGTTAATATGGTTTCTAGCTATCTATGTTTGATAATCCTATTGTTGATTTACTAATAGTCGCTTCATATATGTTCATTATGTTGCACACAATTTGGGGATATTCTAAGCCTCTCTTAATGATATTTCATAGTTTCGTAGACCGTATTTGCAACATAATAGTCTTGAAAATATCTTTTGACTGTGCATATTAGGGTCCTGGGTCCATATATTTTTTTAATGCATTAGAAGCTCGCTGAGGGTTCAGGGTACAATTTATACTATGCACATTTACCTAGAGATCAAATATAACTCTAATCGGTATCTACATGTTTGTATTAGTTTTTTGGTTTGGAATTAGTGTGTGATACGTATTAGGATAAACTTTCATAGCTCTCACTGAAACAGAGTGAAGCAGGCCAACTATGGGACAATATACCTTATGAGCTTGAAAGCTTAATGAATGCTTCGTTTTTTTGATGTTGTGGTATGATTATCTAGCTTAATCTTTATAGCTCTGTTCCTTTGTTTCTTTACATGAGCATGGTCCTATTATCAGAAAGGTTTGAATTTCATATTTTTTTTGTGCAGAATGTTACCTCGCAAGTGTGTGCCTATTTTTACGTGAAAAAATATGTTTAGATTAAAAAATATGCAACAGGGAATACACATATGTTGGATCAAGTCCTTTTGACTTTTATGGCTCTAAGTGATGTATACATTTGTTTCTTTATATAGATGTTCCCATTTCCAGAATGCTTTTTTTTTTTTTTTTTTTTTTTTTTTTTTTTTTTTTTTTTTGCACGGATTAAGTATTAGGCGTGTTAGTATTATTGCTATATAAGAGGTAAGTGGTCAATGTCCATATCAGTAGAGTGAAGTAGTTACTCTTTATTTTTTTTAGTATGCTTATTGACTAATTTATAGAGGGGCACGACTCGCTTAATCTGAAAAAGTTTTGATTGATGTTGTGGTTCATGGTGATAGTTTCAAGAGTTTTGTTTTTTGCTTACATTGGAGGTTCACTGTTTAGTGTTTGACACTTAATTTGTTTATAGTATCATGCTACATACAGTTAATGCATCTGCATAGTTTATGCTACCTTTGTTACATGTGTTAACATGTGGAGTGTGTACTAAATATTTTTTGATCTGAATTTTTACACATAAATCTGTAGTACCTGAAAACCCATACTCGTAAACCAGCAGCTATAAGTTCTTTGTAAATGGGAATCATTGATAGAGGAGACTCTGTCCAATACCCGGCGACAATTTCACTGCAATTAAAAAAAATAAGCATAATAAAATATTCTAGATGGTGTAGAGGCTGAACTCTTTTTACAGCTAAACCGCACCTGCAGTTGTTCCATGGATATGAAAGTTTTGTTATATTGGCATGGAACGCCTTCTGAACTTCGGGTAGATTAAAGTATTGAATTGCATATTGATAAGCGCATGGATCATATGTTCCAAGCATCCATGGCTGCTCATGTAGTTATTAGTAAATTTCACATTTTATTCAATATGTGTAAGGAAATTTTAATATTAGTCAACTTACATAAGGTCCTCTACGCTTTTGTGATGAACTACCGGCACCGTAATTGCAAGTCTTTGTATAAATGCTATACGGGTCAATATTGCCTTTTTCCATTGTTGAAGTATTTAGGGCTCTAATGCACTCAATCGATGTATGCAGAATGGAACTTCCCACACATGTTGCTTGGAGAGTTTTATAAGTAGAATCTGAAATTAAACCGTGGGTCCACCAATACTCGAAAGTGCCAACATTGTAATCATGAATAACAGCATTTCCTACCTAAAAAGAAAGATAAAAATATGTAGATTATAGAATGTTGTATTATGAATTGATAACGTTTAATGTTTACGATTATGATTATAATTCTGCTTATACCATGTGATGACGTATAGTCTACACCGGGTCACGGACCCGATTAGTAAACAATACTAATATTTAAGCCCGCTACGCGTGGCCCAGAATCATGACAGTTGGACTACCAACTGGAGGGCTTTGGCCCATAAGGCCCAAGCCCAAAACATATTTATGGAACGGATAAAGGATATCTTCTAAATTAGGAGGATATTTACCAAATATCCGATATAGGCGGACACGCCTTGGAGTAAGGAACAAGTAACCCTTATCGGTTACGTGCCTATAAATAGAGGGAACCCTAACCCTCGCAGAGGTACGATTCACAAAAGCGATCCTAACTCTTTTCACAAACCCTAAAACTACGATTACTTACTCTCACGCCGGAGGATAATCGGGGGAGACAATCCCTCGATAAGCCTAACGGTGTTTGTTTCTTTCTTAGTGCGCAGGTCTCAAGCAATTGATACGAAGGAAGGAACCCAAACAAGGAACGCCCGACTTTTGTATCAACACCATGAAACCTTTGAAGTTAATTGCAGGATTCTTCACTCCTTTGTTTCTTTCGTAAATGAGTTGAGACAATTGAGGTACATAATGACCTGAGTTAGACGATTTAGTATAAAAGATAACGTTTAGCATAGAAGATGATTGTAAAGTCGGAAACCATAGAGTAACAAGATTAGTTGGTGTACTGGAACCTGCATAACTGTCACCGACAATGTAAAAATCTCTGTGTTTGTATTGAGGGAATCTTTCAAACCAATTGAGAAGGAATGTGTATGAATCTTCAGCTGCAAAATTCATAATCCCAAGGTTCGAAAACATTCAAAGTCAAAATTAGCGAAATTTAAGCTAAAAGATCACAAAATTATGCAGCCTACTAATGTAATTTAAGCCGTAGACATGGACACGACCAACACCCACCTTTTTGTTTTTTGCTCGTTTGATAACGTTCACAGGAAAGAAAAAGAAAAAATAACAAAAAAATGACCAAAACGTGAGCGGAAGGGTACGACGCGAGTGAAGGTGTGGTTTGTGGCGCCATGAGCTCAGCTAGTGGGATGGTACGAGAGCCACCGGCCACTGCATCGTAGGCTCTTAGAACTAGGGACGGAACGAGGACCAAATATGACAGAATGCATAATTTTTTTGAAACTGCAATGTAGAAAAACATTTCGATGGACTGTGTGCATTTAAGATGCATTTAGGAAAAATTGAAGTTTTTTTTCAAAAATTAATACTACATCGAAAAAATCCAGAGGGGTCCCGGGTAACTGCGATAACCCCCTGGTCACGTCCTTGCTTAGAACCACTGGGGCCTGGTGGTGTGATGTATCATCTAAGACCAATTTGAATGGTTAAACATTATGGTTAATTGTCTAAAAAGGCATCCAACTTGTCACATTTTCCTTTTGTAGGTATCAAACTTTTTTTTTCCTAAAAGATTCAAATACTTTCTTAATTTTGCTATTGTAGGCATTTCACGGGTGTGTTTTGACGTGGCACTTCTCAATGACATTTTTTCCTTTTTCTTTTGAAGTTTCCCCGTTTTCTTCACTTTTGGGTCCGTTTTGCCAATCGTTTTTCCAATTACCCATAACCCTTTTCCACCACTCTTCAATTGTACATTATCACCTAACACAATTTCTCTCACAAACCCTAATTTAACACCAACAGTAGTTTTACTCAGTGGCCACATTTTATGTGTATTTTGATATTTCAGGTATGTATTCTTTGATTATGCTCTGTCTCTTTGTCGAAAGATTACCTCTCCTGAGAGTATTCTAAATCTTTAAGGAAAGGGTACGGGTCAAGTTTTTGCTCAACATAATTTTGCGAAACATAGTTATAAACCCTAATTTGTTATTTTTGTCAATTTTGTAACAGAATGATACCTGGTACCAATTTGCGTTGTTTTGATGTACACAATGACGGTTATTTCGCCCATTTACCTTTAAGGTATGATCAATGTGTGGTTCTTGAAATGTCTGTTGCAAGGATGCCTTATGAACCATTTGCTGAACTTTTGAAAGAAATATGTGGAAACTACTTTGAAGGTTTGTATTACAAAGTTCCAAATCTTGAATTACTGAAGGGTTTAATTAGAGTAGTCATGATAAGGGAGAGAAGCCATAGTCGAACAAGGTGGGATAAAGGCCTTGCTCCTCCTCCTCGTTCAATCATCTTCATTTTTATTTTGAGAGCATCATTTCCATTAATAAAAAGTGATGCAGTAACAAATAAAGAGTGATTGAGTAGAATAAAAACAATAATGTCGTAGAATATAAACTGTGATGCAATAATAAATAAATAGTGATGCAGTAATTAACGAAGTTTCAGATATGTATAATTGTACAGAAACTAAAACAGACCTTATGTGTTCAATAAGCTGGCGAGCACATGCCAGTAGCATCGGCTGCAGGTTAAAGCATTTCAGTGACCAAGCCAACATCATAAAGATTAAAGCTTCGGTAGTATCAGTTTATAAGCAAGCTTACCTCATCTCTTTTACCAAATATCACAGATACATTAAAAGTAGGATTATTCAACATCCCTTCCTCCTTTCTGTTAAAATAAGAACAAGCACTTTAGAAGTTTACGAAAGGTGGTCATACTTGTTAGATGCCACAAGTAAGTTGTACATTCACATCCTATAGTCGCATTCTTGAGTCGATGTTTATATTATATAACTATTTAGTCTTAAAGGCGAATACAACGGGTTGTACACAACCAATACACAATCTTAAATAGCAGCGTTATAACATTACCTTGCATGCAAGATGGTTCCCATAGTCCCAATTTGAGTAGCGATAATCTGGCAGTGTTGGCAAAATTAACAAATGCAACCACTTAGTGCAGAATTTGAACTGAAAGAAAAGCAAAAAGAAGCAATACTAACTCACCATGAATTGATCTTCATAGCTAGAAATGACTATATAAATTTTACTTTCCAGTCAAGAATATGTTTGTGATCAGAATCGAGTAGTAACACATGCCCATCACATTGCAATATCTACACATATGGTACCAACTCCAAACCCTAAACCACGTGTTTCTAAGATGTTGTTTTGTTTACAAAGTCAATCCCACAAACAACTCATTCACCCCAAGGCATAAATAGTGATGCAGTAGAATAAAAACGGTAATGCACTGCACGCCTAACCTAATTGATGAGACGAAAAATGTTACGTTTTTAGGGGTCAGTTTGAGTCCTAATTCGTATATTATTTGATCGGATTTCACCCAAAGTCGTTTCTTTTCTCATTTTAGGTACTTTTGAGGAGAAAATCACAAAAGATGCATTTTCGGGCGTTTTCGGAGTGAAAAAGTGCGGAAAACAACAAAATCTCAAAAGACCCTAAAGTGCACAGAAGGTGACGGCGTCACAAGCTTCAACGTGACGACGTCAGGAACAAATGAAGTGAAGAGATTGGAAGTTACTCATGACGGGCCAGAGAGTTTTTAGCCTAGTTTGGTGACGGCGTCAGGGAAGGCCGTCAGATCTGGAACAAGGCGGCGTGACGACGTCAAGAAGGCCATCACAAAACCCTAATCGTCGGCGTGACGGCGTCACACCTTGGGCTGACGCCGTCAGCCCGTATTATCTATATATATAGGACGATTTTTATTGTTTTAAAAGAGGAACTTGGTGGAGAACTTAAGGGTTAAACCCTAGCTCGTGTATCACAGACCTTAGAGGGTACTTTTACCCCTCTAACTTGCATGTTTAATCTAAGATAAGTCTTCATTCAATCCATACAATATGTCTATGTGTTGTATGATTTATGTTTGTGCTTTTCTTTCCTTTAACATGCTAGGCTAAATTAACTTGTGTTTGCTTAGATCTAATGAAACCTAACTATTGATTATCATGTGATGTGTATGTTGTGATTGTGATTTGGATGAATGTTTCATCTACGTTAGACTTAAGAAAACTGGCTAACCTCCTATACGGTAACAAGCTTGAACGTCTTAGGAAACGTGAATCGTATGTGCGTTAATCGATTTTAAGGTAGTATTTCATGCGTAGGTTGCTATCGGTGAGCTTATGATAGGATACTTGACGTATCGTCATAGAGTGAGGTAGGAGCTTATAGAGTTAGGGAATTGAACGCACTCCCTACGACTTGTTAGGAATACACCCGTCATCCACGCAAACTCAACATACTAATTACATGGTAAAAGATAGTTAGGGAGTAATGAAATCTAAGTAAACACTACTTTCCCCACCATTGTTTTCTCAAAACTTTAATTTAATTGCATAAGTAGATAACTTGGGTTAGTTGACTAGCAACTAATTCCGCCCACTCCTTCAAAACCGAGATTTTACTGCTTTCAAAAAAACATAAAAATACAAAAATAATCATCCTCCACCCTTAGACCTTAATTAGAGTAGTCTTTAACCTAACGAACACTATTCCCTGTGAGAGAACGATCAATCCCCCGGTACTTGCCACTACACTATACTACATCGGTCAGGTACACTGCCTGGTGGGGATTGTAAGCCTCTTGAGATCCCTTAAGAGGTAAAACAAAGTGCGTAAGCAATCCCACGCGCATCAAGTTTTTGGCGCCGCTGCCGGGGAATAGTTATTGTTTAGGTTAATTTTTATTTTTAATTAGGTCTACTCATTAGACTCCTTTCTAGTGAGATTTTATTTTATTTTTCTAGGATCTCTTTAGTATATCTTTTTCTTCGTATTTTTGTTCGTAACCATTACCATCCGACATCATGGAAGGTGGTAATCTTCTCGACCCAAACAACCAAAACTTTCCCAACCCACCTCCTAGAGCCCGCACTTTAGGAGAGTACTCCCGACCTAGCCATCAAGGCTATCGAAACACCATTGAGCTCAACCACGGAGCCAATGTGACACCCTTGAGATCCGACACCATCCGGTTGGTGCAAAGCGGATGCGCATTCCATGGGCTTCGTTCCAAAGACCCAAATCAACACCTTAAGGACTTCCTCAAAATCGTAGATTCTATAGACCTTAGTGTTGACACCCGAGAGACATCTTGATGTTCCAACAACATCAAGACGAAACCCTTTACGAGGCATGGAGCCGATTCAAAGACCTACTTCACAAAGTCCCTCACCAAGGCATAGAACTTTGGCTCCAAGTCCAAATATTCTATGACCACATCAACCCCTCCACAAAGCGAACCATTGACCAAGCGGCTGGTGGTAAGCTACGTGACAAAAGTGCGGAGGAATCA